>JARLTB010000100.1:1600000-1680000 GCA_030141615.1 Unio pictorum
TAATATGCTATATATCTGTGGTATAATGCCCCAGTTATAGACATTACCATAAAGTGCCACACTACATATGCCGTAGCGAAATAACTTAGTAATTATTAAAACTATGTTAAAAATGCGACAGCAACAATTCACACGCACAGATGAACATGGCACAAAACGAATTGAAGCGTATGAACTGCTGTAATATTCACAAGATAAAATATCGTCTCGAAAAAGCTTCACCGGTTAGATTGAGGATAAAATAAAGTATGGGACACTTCTATAGACTGGCTAAACCTGATCACAAATTTGCAATGTTAGGATAAAAACAACACTAAAAGTACATTGGGGAGTATATCAATAATAAAACTGATTTAGAGTGATTGGATACCTTTCAGTTCATGTCTCTAAATATATATATCGATATCCAAAATTAAATCTTGATCTACCTAAGAGAGAGAGAGAGAGAGAGAGAGAGAGAGAGAGAGAGAGAGAGAGAGAGAGAGAGAGAGAGAGAGAATACATACTGGCCGAAATGTAACTAACAAGCATGACCAAATCAAAAATACATTTGATTAAGACCTTTTCCATTGGCAATCCTGGAATCAAGCTTTTGAGAAATGGAACGTCAGCCTTTCTTTCTGTGATAGGAGCTGAAGGTAAAGACGATTTATATCTTGATGTGATGATAATGGGACATGCGCAATATGAGAACTAACTTTCAACAAATTCGGATGAATTATTAAAACGTTTCATTGGTACTTATGTACAGCGAGAAAATCGATTCGCATCATCTATGAAAATGTGTGAAATGCAACGTGACAAGCAAGTTTTAAAGATAACATGGTGAAATATTTATTAAATTCCCCTAAGAACATACACTTTACATTAAAATTGAATAATATTGTATGTGTGGTGGATTGTAATCGAAATTCTAAAGCAAACACTAAAATGTTGTTGTTTACAGTCTATGTACCGCAACGCAATCCACTTCAAAATTAGCAAACGGTGCCTAAGTTTTTAATAAGGTTCGAGGCATTGCAATAAGAGAAATTTTTTTTATTTGCAGGTATTGATCCTCAGTTTCAAAAAACGTAATAGGGAAGTGGTAGACTATTTTTCAAGTAAGTTTGTTTCTGTCTTCTCTAATTTGCACCATGTAAAGATCAGGCCATTTGATCAGTGTCGATTCTAGAAGTTTAAATTGTTGATATTTACACAGACAAAACTCTCAATCTGCCGATACCATTGTGTACAATTTAGATGCTAATTAAGAATATATATATATATATATATATATATATATATATATATATATATATATATATATATATATATATATATATATATATATATATATATATATATATATATATATATATGAGGGCTTTAAATTAGCTGTAGTCCGCTAGCCTGAAGTTAGTAGATTTCTTGTCGGAGTAGTAACTATGATAATTTTATTAGTCCGAACTTCTAGTAAGTTTTGTTTATCAATGTCACACAGTTTGTTTACTCTTTCGATATTAATATTTTATAACAGTGTTTACAATAACCAAGGCTTTGATCCTGCAGAACATTGGCTGACGTCATGAGTTTAATAGCGAGAGGCCATTTATTTGGGGGGGGGGGATCATCTGCTCGTGTATTGAAATGTGTTTCTTCCTCGGATTCTCTTATATTAATGACACTGTGCCATACCTTTTCATACTTCGCATCAGATATACTGTAACATCTCGTATTTCAAACAAAGGCACAATTACCGCCTTGTAAGACAGGCACAATGTGTGTGGCGTAATATAGGTATATATCCTCTGGCAAAATCGCAAACGTTGAATGTAAATGATATAAAAGAGGTGAATGAATGTTTGACAGGACTAGTAAATTTCTCAGTACCCTAGTCCGTCTGGCTACAATGAAATTTGAGTTAAATTCAAGCCCTGTGCATAGTTACATGTTACCAGACAATGGAAATATAAGATCAGTCTATGATGGATCAATGCCACATAATATGTGCCTCAAATTGTAATTGTTATTCTCTTTCTGACTTGGTGTTGCCCAATAATAATCTTTGATCTGAACGTTGAAAGGTACTTTATTTTTACCACGAAAAAAACGGGTACCCATTAATTAATGTTTGACCCAGGTGATTATGAACAGGTGAGTAGCAGAGTACCTGTTGACACCTGTATGAAATGAGTTCTCAAAAGACCTTGAAAATACTTTATTCAAAATGATGCATGTTCAATACATTATTTCATCACATTATCACAGTGATTAAAACAAAATCTAACCTTAAGGAACTGTCAATTTAGCTGAAGGATAGTTCACTAGGATTTCCTAAAATAAACAAATTTCATGAGGAAATCTTTCTGAATTAGTATTATTTTACTAAATGTCTTGACATCATGGTTTAAAAGGGGACAAGAAAGCATTTGTTTAAAAAAATAATGAAATTACTTACATACAGTTGTAACTCCTCTTAAATAAGTAATTCTGAACTGAACAGGAACTACTGCATTTACCTTACTATATATTCAGAGCAAATTCAAATTTTAATAATGAATTTAATCTCATGCTCAGATAACCATTTCTCTCCCCAATTTATGTTCAACATTTGTGTCTATATGTGTTTCCTCCTAGGAAATAAAAGTAACACAATTTTCCGAATTCATCCTATCTTCCTTACATATTCTAGCAAACAATGCACCATCTGCTAATCACTCTGGTGGCCTATTAGTGAGAGCATTAGCCCCTGATGTGGGAGGTCATGGGTTCAATTTCCAGGAGAGTCATACCAAAGGTTATTTAAAATGGTACTAACAGCGTCCACGCGTAGCGGTCAGCATTAAGAGATTAGTGTTAGAACTGGTCGGCCTAGTGTCAGTATAATGTGACTGTGTGGGACATCATGGTACATGTCTGCGGCATGATGCCCTAGTGCTAGATATCACTATTATTTTTAACTGCCACACTGCAGACATCAAAGCAATATGACTGACAAATTGCGAGAGCTACATTAACAAAATCCAAATCACACCATCTGCTAATCAAATTCAGTAAGATCTTTGTCAGTCAATGAAATGGCTCATCCTGTGATTATTTGGCAATGCAAACACTATTCAGTATGCTTTCAGTTCATCCCACCACCCGACCCGTATATATATAATGGGCATGTAAATGTGCATATCGTACTCAAACATGCCTTTGTTTCATCAAGTTTGTTATTGTTAATATTTATAATAAAACTATAAATTATTACTCAGGATTGATTAATTAGGGAAGGGTAGATGTCATGCTTTAAAAGAAAACTGAATGCAGGATTAGATACATGTACACATTTTGAAAACTTACATTAGTAATATTATAAATTAATTACCTTGTGCATAAATCACGCAACATGTCGACCAAATAACCCCTAAGACATACAATCGGTTTTTGGTAAATTTAAATTTCAGTGATATATTTGTTAAAAATGAATTTTAATATATTCTTATAAATGGAAAATTACCAAGTTGCGTATACAGTGTAGTGCACATAAAACTATTTGTATTTAAAGTTTGTATGGTAATAACCTATGGTTTAGTCTAGTAGATAATGAAATCTCAGTTTTAAAGCTGCCTGTAAACCATACAGAATTAAAAGGAAATTCACTTCTGCAGATGTTAATTTTTTTATACAGTCTTATCGTTACTAATTTTAACTAATTTATATATGCTGCCCTGGAAGAAAATGAATTAAATGTAGAACAAAATTATAAATAATTACTGTTTAGAAGTATACTGTTGTACATAATAATTAAGTTGTATTTTCAGGTCATGAAATGGAATTTTTATTAGCAATACATGTAAATAAACGCTTAATATATCAGAATAAAAACATCTGCAAGCACAAGTCTTTATCCATCCGATCCAACTTCGCCATATGGATACTGGCTGCTAGAAATTATCCCTTTTAACCACTGTCAATTGAAAATTGATGAACCATTGCAACATTTACTGCAAACAGTTTATTAGTGTGAGATTCACCTTGTCAGAGGAAAAAGGCAAAAGTAAACAATGCAAATATGTACACTTGCTGAGTGGTTAAATTATTAATTGAAAGCAATCAGCACTTGGCATTGTGCAAAATCAACTTTTACAAGAACAAAAAGTAAAAAAATATATCCATATTAGAAATTTGAAAAGCGTTCAACTGGTTTTCTGAAGAATTAGTAGTTGTGATTAATATTTCTGGTAATGAAATCATGTCATTGTTATAAACTTATATTGTTACAGGTTAGACCCTGATTCATGGACGGATACTCCTAGTTTGATTTGTAACGAGACACTGTGATCTAGCCATTTGCTGATTGTTAAGTTACCAACATTATTTTGCGCACATCTGGAAGAATCGCGTCGAGTAGGCCATGAGTTTTGGTTAAATCAAAGAGCTTGTGACCGTGGTCTATCCACAAGGGCTCGTATCGTTGCTTACAATTGACCTGTGATAAATATACTATGTAGTTTGTCTATAGTACATGTTTGACAGGTCAATTGTAAGCAACGATATGATCCCCTATATTGTTATAGTTTAAACCCTGATTCATGGACGGATTCTCCTAATTTGCTTTTTAACGAGCCCCTGTGCCACTGAGCACGTTTCAGCCAATTTGTTTTAACTATGTGTATGTCATAGACATTGAGCAGCTAGTAACGCTACATAACAATTTAGAAAAGTAAGAAAATTCCTTGTATCATTTAATACACTTACCATATCAAATATGCCTAGACTCTAGTATCTTCATGTCAATGCAACGCTACTACGTTCTTCAAGCCGCCATTTCTTGTAGCATATCTGCGCATGCACGATGGGGATTCCTCCACAGCGGTAGTCTGAACTAACACGGTGGCAATGTTCAAATTGGGATGTTTGTGGCATACATTTTTAAAACAAATTTAAATACCCCAGCTCACGTCGTTTTCTTTTCATATATTATCAAGATATGACAACTAATAAGTATATCCTAAATCGGTTTGCAATTATATAGCGAAGCTTTGCTCCAATAAGTGTTTTTATACGATGGCTCGTAAGGCTGGTTTATTGGCACTCTCTGATATATATTTCCAAACTTTAGTACAAACAAAATATAGGTAAAGTTTTAGATAAATGTAGACAACAACTTTAATATTAAAATCTGATCGCTAAAGATGAAGTAGAAGCATAAGATAATCAAATTATTCCATAGCTGTTTGCATACGAACGTTTCGAAACTTAAGGGGACCAGGTTTTGCCGCCCTAAAAGCACGGTCTACGTAACCCTGTAAATTATTGTCAGCTGATCTCCCTTAGTTGTATTTCGGGGTTATCTATCTATCTATCTATCTATCTATCTATCTATCTATCTATCTATCTATCTATCTATCTATCTATCTATCTATCTATCTATCTATCTATCTATCTATCTATCTATCTATCCACACACACACACACACACACACACGGATTGCAATACTTGTGAACCATCCAGACTAGGGACCGGGTTATGGACACATCCTTAAATAACCATTGAAACAGCACATACACGTTAAATAAGGTGAAATTCCCTCTATTGATTTTCTTTTTACCAACATATTTTCTATACACAGTACACAAAATGAGTTATTTATTGTCAATGTCGCGAAATAAATATGCTTTTCATATATTATCAAGAGATGACAACTAATAAGTATAAGTATTCAAACTCACTAACACTCTACTCCGTGATGTTTGCTACTAGTAATTGACTAATTATTTCGGGCTAGGAATATTTCCATGGCGCCGAATCCCAATAATCACACAAATCTAATATTTGCTTCAAACTGCGTGCTATCAAATGCGCATACTCCACATTTATTACATTATACATATGTTGTCAATCTTAAATATAAGAAACGATTACTTGTTTCACGATTACAGGTAGTGTCTTTATGTTGAAAAGTACACAATTTGACATATGAATGGTAATTGTCGGGATAGGGGGAGTAGAATGGAAATGTTGAAATAAGCAATTCCATAGTGATTTACGAACGTATTGTTACATGCACAGACGTTTCACTTGACCGAGCGGTGTCAAATCCTAGCCCAAAACCCGCTGAAAGTCATGTTTTACCCAAATTTTCAAAGACTTCCATTCAATTTGAGTTGTAAGTTGGAAAGCCAGACGAATCTGCTTTTATATACTAAATTTCCATGGCTTTTTCTTCATAATCACCAGTTTATGCCATTTATTCCCTTTTATTTTTACATAGAACTGTTTAACTCCGCCACCTAAGACCAGTCAATAAACGATTTTACCGGCACATTACTGCAATATAACTGCATCTTTTTTCCACTATGGACATATAAACGTTATCTACCAAGTCTTTACGTATAATTTCCATTGAGGTAAGTTACCGGTTTCCTACCTTAAGTACTGCCACCTCATCCACGCCACCATTGTACACCACTAGATTTAAATATGGACTATGTTACACCAGGGACAGTCATTCAATTTGGATCTGAATTCACTACCAGTAAACCATGGAAGGATTAAAACTCACTAACACTACTCCGTGATGTTTGCTCCTAGTAATTGACTAATTATTTCGGGCTAAGAATATTTCCATGGCGCCGAATCCAAATAATCACACAAATCTAATATTTGTTTCAAACTGCGTGCTATCAAATGCGCATACTCCACATTTATTACATTATACATATGTTGTCAAACTATTTAGTAAGCACAAATATATTGTATAGCGGTTAATTTGCAAGTAGAGATATTGTTGAAATTTGTATAGTCAGAGAGAGAGAGAGAGAGAGAGAGAGAGAGAGAGAGAGAGAGAGAGAGAGAGAGAGAGAGAGAGAGAGAGAGAGTTTATGGTCAGTGTTACTGTTACTAAAATACTTATAGTATGTACGCAACACGTTGTATACATTTTTCAATAAAATGAAACTCATAACACTCGGTCTAGTCTGATATTGGTTAAATAGAAGATTTTATAATGAAAATTGTGCATTGTATGTACCAAATCATTTCATGTTTACGTTTTGTATACACTGCTATCATGTTGAATTCGTTTCAACATTCTCTGTAATGATTCACTGGACAGGGGAAATGGTATTTAGTATTATCTAACAGGAAAAGCAGTGTGTTGTATGAAAAATATTGTGAAATTATTTGACGCTTGTTTTGGATTTTGGATTTTGTCTTCTGGATTTATGTTTAGAGAAAGTTCTAGTATAATGTATCTCGTTGATCATAATAATTTGCATGAACAAGACAGTATTAAATGTGTCACTATAGATACATTTGTTTGTCTCTCGTAAAAATTATATCCCCACCCCCAGATATGCGGAGCACTGAAGGACTAGCACAGCAAGCGATTTAAGCAAGACATTGAAACAATGCAGTTATGCTATCAGGTCAAGTGAAACCATCAATACTTGGAGGCTATTGCTGGACATTGGCAAGGGATGCTCTTTTTAATTAATACAGGGGACAAGGTAAAACAATTGCTTCGTATGAACTGAATAATGACTATATATATATATACATATACATTTTAATGTTGTTCCTATTGTTCATAACATATATTATTTATATTCCCTTGTGATGGTTGTTTCAAGGGCAGGTGAACAGTTATCATATAGAGCAAACCTATATAAAGGAAAAGCCCTAAGTTTACAATTTCTTATAAAACTCTGTATACACAATATACATAGAAGTACAATCTGAAAACATAATACCTTAAAAAACATTAGCCAGTCATTTGCTCTTACTTGTTACATCTGAATTCAGCATATCAAAATCCCTGATAAATAGTACATTTTATCTCTGAAGCAGACGAGGCCATCAAGGTATATATGAGTGTCATATAGTCAGACATGGGAATGACGATTCCCACTTAGGTCCAGAATGCAAAGAATTAGGCCATTGCAATACCCCAGGATTGAGCTCCCGGAGTCTTGTCGGTCTTTCCCACCATCAGCTGTGACAAGTATGACAATTAAAGTTAAAGACCCGTGCTTGCAGGCTGGACTGGTTTGAAGTCAGTTGCTTGGTTATTTCGCTCACGAGTTGACTACTATAAAGTGTTGGATGTATGCATACAAGCCTACGGTATCATGTCATTTTTCCATTCGATCAGGTCATTAAGAAGTCTGTGGTGTAAGCTAGAACTCCTAGCCCACTGCCGTATAGCCGCAAACGTTTTATCAGTTAGCTGGTCATGATATTCATCGTCGACCCTGTGCAGTACAAAATAGCCACGTGTGCAGTAGCAAGTAGTCTACATGATGAAAGATTGTGGTATTGTTTCGAAATAGTGAAGCATCGTAAAAGGTGTTACCACCACGCAATGAATATCCAGAAGATCATTATCGTCATGATTTGTAAAGAATTTTTTAGAGATGTAAAGGTATAAAAGGATACCAGATAATGAAGAACTGACTTGAGAAAAAGAGAATATTTGAGCAAGATGGGACCGAGTGGTAAGTCCAGTGTCTCAACTATAAGTTCGAAGTGTGCAACATATGCTTGAAAAATGAAACAAAAGAGGATGAAGCAATGCAAAGCAAAACAACTACCTCTGGATGCCCTGTTCCATGTCTGAGCCTTGGGATCAGATGTATTTAATGTTATTGTCACTGTTTATGCCAGAGCATATACGATACTATGTGCCCTTGCTTTCGGGTCAGGCCAATGAGGAACAATTTGGATAGCATCGAAAATGATATTCAAACCGATAACATCATCGATGAAGTACACCAACCATCAGGTAATTTCAGACAAATACAGTTAGCAAAGTAGCAATCGGCTGGAATATTTTTACAAGCGCATATTACTAGCTTTAGCCAATATGTTTGGCATCCCAGAGCTTACAATAAGAATAATAGTGTGATGTGAAGGATCTCAGCTATGTGTTCTCTGTAACCATTTAATACAAAAACACAGGTGAGATGTCACGAGCATAACATCTACAATATACAGTAATTATTAATTTCAATCTCATTGTGAGATACTATCCAATAATATAACTATTTTCCTATGCTTATGGCATTCCATTTTCTACTTTTAATAATAAACCAAAATCATTATATAACTGGTACTATAATACATTATAAGAGTATAAGAACCGGATTTTCAATAACTTGATACAGCATTTTGAGCTGAACAAAATTAGGATAAACTGCAGTTAATTAACATTTTCGAACGGTCGTCATTTTTTCAAGATTGTATTATTGCTATCCGTTGTCAAATTAAAAAACAACGAGCATTAACGTTTTTGTTAATGGAAGTGATCAGCAGCAAACGAGTATTAAAATAACAAACACCAATAATGCATTACTCTTTGTATGGAAATTTGAAAACCCTTTACATGAATTGAAGTACCAGTTAAAATGCCATTCTATTGTATAAACAGCCCGACAATAAACGAATACAAAATTATGTATTTGAGAGTTGTTCTTCTGGACAGTAAAATATAGGAGTAAATGCGTTGAATAAAACAATTTTATATGTATTGCGAGTAAGACATCGTTTAAATTAACAGATTTGACATATTTCTCTGAAGACAGGTAATTACACTCAGACACTTTTCATGATGCATTTAAAATTTCATTACATTCATTTCTGTTCCACCTGTAGCTCAATTTAATATTTCGTTTTTTTATCTATTATTATTATTATTATTATCATTATTATTGTTGTTATTGTTATTGTTAATAGTATAATTATTGTTAAATATTATTATTAATCATAATTTATTATTATTATTATTATTATTATTATTATTATAATTATTATTATTATTATTATTATTATATAGTGTTATTAGGCATTATTGTTTTTAGTATGGTTATTGTTAATTGATTTATTTGTATTACTATGTTTAGTATTAGTATTAAGTAATGCCTTATTTAATTGTTTATGTTTTTAGTTTTGAAGGTAGTTGCAACCTCTACTCCTCTATAAACGCCGCATTTCAATTTATTATTTCGTGAATGACTTGATTATGACATCTTTCATGCAGGCATTTGATCCTTATCCTGGACATTTTATGTTAAAAGTATGCGATTCACATATCCTTATTTAAACTGTAAAATAGTTTTAAGGAAAAACTGCCAATTGCCATAAAATACACGTTTTCAAATATAAAGAAATTATATTTATTTATATGTTGTGCTCTTAACTTTAATGGGATGGAGATTAAATAATTAATAGATACATTATCTACCATGAAGACATATTCAAGCGTTTTACTTTGACAGATGTGCAGGCATATCCCAGTCTAAGTTATTATCGAACTAAAGAGGACGAACATCACGTTAACAATTTTGTTCATGTTCATAATTCATGAGTGGATGATAAAATAATTTATTACCTTTTACTGTTATCCCATCCAGCCATTTGAATTAAAAGCCAGTTACGGAACTATGATCATAAGTACGAAGTCATACATTATTACGGATGTTCATGTTTCGTTTTATTCTTTTCAACAATATGCATTTCATATAGAAATAAAACATAAACTCAGCGATGCTTAATCAAATTTGTGACAGTAGATCTTTTGAGAAAAATCAACTGCGCGTTTCAGACATTGACTTGATAAATTGGTTGTGTCTGTGTTTTTCAAAATAGACGCTGGGCTTGTCTCATGATGAATTCCTCAGGGGTACAATTAAAAAAACGACCCGATACCACTGTGAATATTTAAAACTGCAAAGTTTGGAAGAAGATTATTACCGTTGTACAAGTAGTTAATGTTTCAATGTTTTTAACATTCTTGACTGTCTTAGTTTTGTTAATTAGATCATTAGGTCAAAGCAATGAGCTAAATATGCACAAAGGTACTTCGTAATATGCAGAGGTTTTATATCGAACATATTTAGGGTATTGTCATACATAATGTCGAATTTAACTCCAAGCAAAGCAAGAAAATGATCGGTTAGATTAATGTTTAATCTTGTTGTTTTATCAATCAAACCGTTATTATTTCATTTGCAGAGTAGAAAGTGAAAGTTTCTATAAAAAACTGTAATAAAACCAAAATAAATCGATAGTACTCAAATATATGGTCTATATTTTGATTTCGTCTTTTTGTGTGTGGTGAACTTGCATGTGTTTTGCTGACACATTAAAAGTTTAGGAGGCGAATGCTGAAAAGACATTAAGGTAAAATAAACAAAATCAAGTTATCCAAATACATAGGTGGAGGTTCCTAGCTTAACTTGTAGTAAACATTAGCCATTATTTACAAAATCATTTTTTATGGTTCGTCTTTGACTGAAACTAAAACGTCCATCAGAAACAACACCGGGACAGGAAAGTATTTGTGCAGTTAGAATTACTTTCAGCCTATGGTACTATACAAGGCTAAACTGCCTGAGACAATAGAAATTTTAATTTTTTTTTGTTAACGTATTTAAATATTGATGTGTAATTTTGATTAGATTTAACCAAGTGGTTAAAATGGTATTGATATTCATCATAATTTGTAATTTCGATTAGATTTAACCAAGGTGTACTGATATTGTGTTCAATATCAAAGAGTTATATACCTTGAATGGTATGCTATATGACTGTAACTTGATATACATGTTAATATCAGGACCAATAATATGGTCTCCTGTTTACACCTGTACAACCAGGAGTTGAACACAAATGCACTTGTATTTAATGCATGAAGAATTGAATGAATATATACGATATAATATAAAGTAATATAAACGTTATTTGGCTTGTGAATGTTATGAAATAATTAATTTAATTGATTCGGCTGATTTCATATATTACTATATCAGAGTATTAAATATATCCTAAACATGTCAACTGAATTCATTGTAACTGCTAATTAATGTAATAATAAATATATGCAATGGAGAAGTAGCTGAGATTTAAAATCCAAGTTATCAGCCATTGTTCTGTTATTGCGGATACCAATATCTAATTGAATTGAGCGGTGCACAAACGACAACTTTGGTCATGACAATCTTCTAACTCTTGTTGCTTAGAAAAAATAAGTTTGTTTTATGATAATGATTAACAACATTTCATTCAATTAAATGTGATTGCTATAATACGTTTTGCATAACGTATTTTAACTGGTGTAATTATATAGCATATGTAATTGTATAGCATATTCTTGTCATGTTATGCAGATCTACATTATATAGCGTTATCCTGATTCTTATGGAAACGCTCCTTACAACACGGGTGGGTACACAACATAATAGCTACTATTACTATTCTTGCAGGCAATCCAAATACCGACTTGCCCATGTATTGATTTTGATCCTGGTTTCAGGGAAACAGCAATCATTACAAGAGAGCTTCATACTCTTGAAGATCAACGGGGTTTATCAGGGAACCAGTTAATGTTACAGAAGTGCCTCAGAGGATTTTAACTGCACAGAATGGTTCAAATAAATGTCAAGATAATCCAAGATATTTTATACAGTTTTCAAAATTAGCTTACATCAAGCGATACATATAAAAAAACCGCTTCAAAACTGTAATGCGCTAAAGAACAATAGTGAATATACAGTGTATTGGGGTAGTAGGAAACAAGGAAATACGTTTATTGAACATTAATTTTATTCGACATTTTCTTTGATTAGACATATATTTATTTGAGTGTCCTGCTGAAACACGATAATAAGCCATCAAACGTCATATAATTTAGACCTATAATGTGGCACTGGAGTCCAGCAAGATTTACGTGCACTATTCAAGCTTTTTACTTGGTCATTATGATTACTGTCCCTGCATCAGTCTCCAATTACACTTCCAAACCTTTACAACCACATGATAGAAGTTGCTAATAACAATACTTGTTTAATTATAGATTACTGTCTTACTTCATAGATCTTGCCAGAGTGACCAGTTCTGCATAATCTAGGTAGGAGTTTCCACTCTTGAATGAATGGTCTACCTTTGAATAACTTTTCATTTTTTACCCTTAATACTGAAAGTATTTCAAATTATCTATTACATGAATAGACCGATGTGAATAATTTTCTATAGATGAAAAGTTTCATTCTTTGTATAATTTTTATTAGAAATTTATAACTTAAAAACTTCTCACATGCCCATTGATCTTACTGTTAATAAATGAAGTTTGTGTTTCAAATAGTATGGAACTTAATTTACTTAGGTATGTTTACGTAATCATGATGAGGTATAACGGTATCAAGAGTACAACCTCAAGGCGTACAGAGCTTAAAGTGTCGGCAACCTTGCAATCAGAAAAAAAAACACTAGATGTGATTGGTGCATTATGTAAGATTTGTACTTTCTATAAGGCTTAAACAAAATTTAGGTTTCTTTGCAACATGTGCGATTATGTTAATTCATAATTAAATTATAGTTTGTATTGTTATGATAGTTTTAAATGGTGCGACACCTGGGTGAAATCGGGTCTGTTTTGACTAGATAACTATTAGCCCTGTCTAGTTCCAACAGAGTTATCGTTCTTAAATGCAATGGAATACCTGGTATTATCCTTGTCAAATTGGCAGTAAAAGATTGTTCTCTGTGGTAGTGTGACATTCGTGCTAAGTAGGATAGAAAGTATATTTATTTCACAAAACATTAGCATTGAGGTCTATGGAAGGCCAATTGGTACCGTGATTTTATGAAATGTCCCTGTTATATTAAATTGAATTACCATACTCGGATACTAAGAGGAAATCATTAGACCTATAACGTTTCCCTCCCTTGATTAAATCTTGATTGTGTGCAGTAACAACTATGACATCACACTAAATGAAAAAAGTAAAATTGCAACTTTCTTTTGTTCAATTGTTCCTGTGTAAAATGACCTTGAACACATTATAATAAATGATTCAAGGCAGCATAGATTCATTGTTGCAGGAGTAATACGAACGATAAGCTAAAGTAATTATCATTATTCATTTTCGTTAAAGAACGGCGATTGAATTATGCGGGATACCACACTGTGGCCGAATTCCCTAATAGTGTAAGCGTATTCTTTTGGAAGTGATTTTGCCATTGCCATTACGATACTATCATACACACGCTGACTAAAGTGGAGCGGCACAAACCAGTCACACACACACACTAAATTCTTTCGTGAATACGGATAGAAATAGTATCCTTTTGATTTTTTTCATTCGTGTCAAAGAGAAACAGTAAAATGTCATTTTGTCTCTCATCCACAGTGTATTTCTGATTTTAATTTTATCTGTTTCTTGTCCTGTTCTTTCCTACTTAATGGATGGTCAGACTGTTACGTTTCAGGTCACATTTGCCCCTGAGAGCATATGAGACCGGTTAATGTTCCCATGAGTGCTGTGCATATAGGTAGTGTGCTAAAAGATTTAGTCGAAATGGGTGCTCGGGGGCGTACACACAATGTATATGGTTTGTAAGATGTTAGGGAGTTACCGGTGCAAGGTGTCGTTGCTGTCAGAATAAGCTAGTTTGATATATATATATATATATATATATATATATATATATATATATATATATATATATATATATATATATATATATATATATATATATATATATATATATATATATATACATATATATATATATATATATATATATATTTATATATATATATATATATATATATATATATATATATATATATATATATATAAATATATATATACATACAAATTAATCATTGCAATAGTTACTATACTGCCTTTATAATCTTTATAAGTCATTACAATATTTACTATAACTGTCTTTATAAGTCCTTACAGCAGTTATCATAATGCCTTTATAAAGACCATACAACAGTTATCATTATGTCCGTATATGTCCTTACAACATTTATGAAAAATGTCTGTATAAGTCCTTACAACATTTATGATAAATTTTTGTATAGGTCCTTACAACATTTATGATAAATGTCTGTATAAGTCCTTACAACATTTATGATAAATGTCTGTATAAGTCCTTACAACATTTATGATAAATGTCTGTATAAGTCCTTACAACATTTATGATAAATGTCTGTATAAGTCCTTACAACATTTATGATAAATGTCTGTATAAGTCCATACATAATAATATAGTAGCAGTATCGGTGTCAATGTTGCTAGTCCAGATGATAGAAAATGACGAATAATGGGAATATTCATAGATATTATTTATCCGATTTAATATTTCAAATCAAATTTTATATTTTAGTTTTAAACTGGAATTGATATTTGAAACTTATAAAATTATTTAACATGTTGGCATCATTTATGACTCACTATTGTGATACAAAATGGAAAGTTTCTGAATCATTTTATTCAAATGATATTTAAACGTCAAATAATTCTGTTTGGTACACGTTACTGCTTGGAGACTAGGAACAATTATAGATACATTATTACTGTATTGTATCCATTTCGGACCATGACTGCATGCATGTCATGATCATGTTAGTTTCACTTTGACTTAGAGAGCAACGGTTGAGACTGTCATTCTCAAAATGTTTCAAATTAGATTGGTGAGTACGTTTGCATTCCCATTGACAAGACCATGATCATAATATCTAATACAAAGTTGATATGAATGTGCCTTGTTGGATAAATGACATGCGTTTTCAGTACTGTGCTATATTTAATCATTCCTTAAAATAAAATACAATGGTCATATTAAAACAACGATATTCGGTTATATAACAAACATAGTTGAGAAAATAAACTAAAACATAAATATACATCAGCCCATAACTACGCTCCTCAGTGATAATTGTTTAAAATGATTTTAGGAAATCAAGTGGATCATTGAAACGATACGTGTATATATATATATATATATATATATATATATATATATATATATATATATATATATATATATATATATATATATATATATATATATATATATACAAACTCGTGTCGTGTTAATATTTCATTAAGGAATATAAATCCAAGTAGATCCTGGAGCTAGCTTTACATGTTAATAACGCGACCATATATTTTAAATGGTCTTGTGTATCGAAATTATTATCATTTGAAAGGTAACACTATTGATTGGACTAAGTGTAAAATACAAAAGACATTAGCCATGCAACCTTGATGTTATTTATTACATTTATGTTTGTGATCATTACTAACTTGCAAATGCAGACTGACACTAATTCACATTGAGACTGATATATCTTTTGCTTGTGGCAGCCTATCCCATCTAAAACAATATGATTCGCGCAAGTGTTAACCGGATGTGTGATCTCGATGGGATGACCCTCATCATCATCATCATCATCATCATTATCATCATCATCATCATCACTGCCCGTCACTCCTATCAGGGTATGGGCCGCCAACTACAGATCTCCAGAGTCCTCTGTCCTGGGCCATTTTTTCTAGCTAGTTCCAGGTGTAGCGCATCTTGGTGGTGTCAGCCTGGAGGTTGCGTTGCCAGGTGTTTCTTGGACGGCCTCTCTTCCGCTTGCCTTGTGGGTTCCACCTCATCGCCTGCCTGGTGATACTGGTTGGCGGTTTTCGTAGGGTGTGCCATATCCAGCCCTTAGGAAGAAGAGATGGAATGACCCTCAGTGCTAATAATTTCCACGATGACGGTGAAGTTCGATCTGAATCATAGTGATGTTTTCACAATTAACTGTACAAACAGCTAACATTACAGGACAGTCACATATACTTGAAGATGAATGAGGAGTTTTAGGGAAACAGATAATGTTCAGAAGTGACTGAGATAATTTTAACAGGTCATATTGGTTAAAGAAAAGGTCAAGATAATCTTAGATTGTTAATTTAGTTTTCAAAAATTAGCTTACATCAATCGATTCATAGAAAAATAAACGCTTGAAAACTGTAATGCAAACAATATTGAATATATAGGGTACTGTAGGAGTAGGAATAAAGGAAATACATTTATTGAACATTCATGTATTCGACACTTTATTTTATTAAACATGTATTTTTTTCAGGCTCTTGTTGAAAGAGGGCAATAAGCCACCAACTTCATAGAAATTGAAATTACAATTGGGAACTGGGGTATAGTAAGATATGTATGTAGCTTGCAAGCTTTAAAGTGGGACATAATGATTACTTTCGTTGCATCAGTCTCCTATTACACTTCCTTTTTTAAACGTGCTTTGTTCAACTTGCTAATAACAGTACATGATTCATTATCCATTATTGATCGACTGTTTCACTGCATATATATTGCCTAAATTGTCAGGTCTGCAATATCAATGTAGAAGTTTCACGCTTGAATGCATGGTCTATCTTTGATTAACGTTTCATTTTTTACCCTGACTGCTGAAAGTATTTTAAAGTATCTTTTACATAAATATTCCACTAAAAATCTAATTGACCAGAAATGATATTTGAAAATATGAGTAATCTTCTACAGATGAAACTTAACTATTTTTGTATAATTTTGATTATAACTATATAAACGTAAAAACCTGTCAGACGCTAACTAATTTTATTGTTATTAAATCGAGTTTGTGTTTCCATAATTAAGACAATTTACTTAAGTCTCTTCGCCTGATGTCCATGAAATGTCCTAATTACATAACGGGAATTAACTTACTCTAATACTAAGAGGAAATCTCTAGACCCAGAATGATTAACTCCCTTGATAACTCCCATGATTGACTGTGTGTGTTTAACTCCCATGATTGACTGTGTGCACTTACGCTTTTGATACTCCATTAAATAGGACAAGTAAAGTTGCAACTTTATTTTGTTCAATTGTTCCGGTGTAAAATGACCTTAAATCCAATAGAAAAATTATTACAAGAAATCATACACTCAGTGTTGCAGGAGTAGGATCAAAAGTTAAACTTTTTTTAGCATTCGTTTTCGCTAAGGAATAACAAATGAATTATAAAGGATTCCACAATTTGGTTGAATTCCCCATTTAGCGTCAGCGCATAGTTTTGCAAGTAATATAAAACATCCAGTGTTTGAATTAACTATGTGATATAGCAATGACAGCTGCTATTAACGACGATCTTACAAAAGTGCCTTTGAGCTGCTATCAGACACACGCGTGCTAAAGTGAAGTGGCCAACACCAGTCAAACATACATAAAGTGATAACGGACATAAATAGCATCCTTTTGATCTTTTTATTTTTGTCAGAGTGAAACAAAAAACGGTCATATTTGTGTCTCATTCATACTGTAATTCGTTTAGATATATACTCAGAACTGACCGTCCGATTTGAACAATTTCGGAATTATAATTAGCGTCAAAATCGGAAGATGGATGCTGTTGTTATTACAGGGGGCGTTCGAAACAGTTTCCATGGTTAGTGACAGTCTATGTTTCTATTTAATCGAGTGCATATGTCTTGAGACAATGATGGTTCGAAACAAGAGATGCTTCGTGCTTTAGAAGAAATGTCTGAAATGGACAGATATTAATTAAGAACGTATAGTAATGTACAATTGCCTCATTTAATGTTAGCTAAACGTTTTTAATAATAACGTGGGTCCACAATTGGAAACCAAGGCATGGGCATCGTATTGTGCACTAGGTTTTAAAATCACTAATTCCTAAATATATCGCTTAATGGCCACTACATATGACATCCTATGAACATTTTGAAATTTAAAAGAAATTGTCACAATAGTCGGATAAACAATGATTTTTATCGGATGTTTGCTTGCAATGGTTTTATGTGAAGGCATCATTTATTACTTTTAATACTTGAATGTTCTTTTTGGGTTTATCATGCAACTTCATATATGTTAAACATTGTTTAGAAGCATAATACGGTCAATAGATTTAATGTAATGAAAAGAAAACTAACTATCTATATAATTTATTTGTCAGGAAACAGAGTGTTTGTTAATTTCATTGTAGTAAATATATCTAGTATTTGTTCACCAGGGCAAGGTGTGTTCGGTAGTTGGATATTAGTTATTATCTCTAGAATTTGTTCTCCAGGAAGAGCTATGTTCGTTTGTTGGATTTTTTTGTAACAATCTCTAGATTTTTTTCACCAAAAGAAGGATTGATCGTGCGTTGGAATTTACCAGCTATCTCTAGTATTTGTAAACCAGAAAGTGGTACAAATATGTTTGCCATTCACATTCAGAATACTGTGTTGGTCAATCATTTTGAAAAATAATATTGCTGTGGATGACATTATCTCTTGAGTATTTGTCAATTTTAAAGCTGTATTTCCTATCTGGCACGAAGAATAGGTTAAATTCAGTTTTCCTTTCAGCTGAATTATAAATATTCATATCAGGTCTCATTAGGCAGACATAATTTTGGCTAGGGTTATTTTCAGTAGATTGCTTACCTTGTGTGAAACGAAAACCACAAATATGGATCTGACATAATATATTAATACTTATCAAGGAGGCTGACAGTCTTTTAAACATGTTTACTTTCTCTCTGTTCCTGTCTGTTTCTTTCTCTTTCTCTCTCTGTTTCTCTCTCTCTCTCTCTCTCTCTCTCTCTCTCTCTCTCTCTCTCTCTCTCTCTCTCTCTCTGTTCCAGTGTTGTTTCAAGAAGATATATGCCATATCATATAACATAACAATATCTGGTTACTTTCAAATATGTGATAGGTGAAGCAATTCGTTGTATGTTGCAATTTGTTTTGTTCTCACTTGATTTTAAATCAAAAATTTGGATTTGTGTTAAAACGTTTATCAAACGTTTTTCTTACACGACAAAATCATTGAAAATGACGTATTCATTCCAGGTGCGATACAGAATTTCGGCAACAACACTTAGCAGCATTTGAACCTGTCTCTATGGATTTCGTACCGAAAATCGTGTGAAGAGTACATCGAAGTCATGTGAAGTTAATCCAATTCCAACATCATTGCAGCTTGAGTACTTTGATCCAATATTGCCCTCACTAACTGATGCTATTTATCTCTCTCTCATCTGGCATTGAAAAAGCTCTGCTGAAGAAATCATCAATAGTCCATAACTCTGTAAAGCACTATCGCACGGTTTCGAATATCCAAGTCATATAAACAATATAATGAACAGGTTGTTCTAACCCAACGTTTATCTCATCTGAATTCAAACAGTCGTTTTAACAATGTACAGTCTTAATATCGCCTATGGCACACTAATGAAACTACTCTTATCAAATGGCATACAGTTTGCTCTGAACATCATAAAGATTTCAGTCTTCACCCTCCTTGATTTGTCTTCACCATTTGACACTATATACCATGGTATATTACTTCACCGTCTCCTGTGTATGCTTGTCATGAGGGTTACATTCTTTCTGTTGTTGAAGTCCTACTTAGTCAACAACATACCAAATATTGTATCATCAAATGGAATACAATCCAGCCATGTTGATCTATGTTATTGTGATGCAATGGGGTCTGTTCCTGGACCTGTTTTTTTTTCATTGTATACACTAAGACCTTCTCAAGTGTCATATATTTTCATCCAAAAGAATATGCTCTTGTCAATGATAATACAACCGATATACCAAAGTTTGATTTCCTGATTTTTAGAATACAAATGATTTGCTATCAGAAAATACAAATCGACTGTAATGGCAAGATTTATAAGAACAGGATTCAGAGTTAAGGTCACATTATAAATAGAACTCCGAACTAATAAAGTGTGCCAAAATGAGGGAGGCGTGTATTTAACTTTATTATACAAACCACATCATACAGAAATAAAAGGTAGACTTGGATTATACTGGCTCTGGTCCAGTACGTATTTAGACTAGATCGTATTTTAGTAATGACTTTATATTGCTTAATGTAGCCACATATTCAAGCGCCCAGTCATGACTTGACAAGTTAAAAGTGACGAAATAGAAGGACCTGGAACTGTGATTTGCCTTAATATTCTTTCATACCAAGCCAGCAAGCATTTTGTGGGCTCATCTGAAAAGCATCGATGAAACAGGGACTGAACATTCAGTTATTTAGCAGTAGTCCAGGACCGTAATAACCCAAGTCGTTTGAAATCTAGTTAAACAGGTCAATATTGTAATGATGAAAACTGATATCCGAAATTAGGCAAACCAAAAATATTGAAAGAAAGACATAATGCAAGAATCATGTTTGCACCTACGTTGTATGCATTGCAATTAAAATGTTTCCGTAGCAAAGTGCTACGAAACTCCCACGATTTAACAATCGGCTTTGCGTGTATTGTACGGTTAGTTTCAGATCAGTTAATGATTAATATGAAAGTTATTAAGAAAAGAAAAGTCGTTCAGCTCTAACATACAATGATTGAGTTACACGCGCAGTCGAGCTATTCGAGCTATAAAGTCCCAATAAATTCTAAAGGACTTTGTAGGGTTGTAATATTTGATTTATTGCTGGTCACGGAAGTTGAACTTTATTATCTGATCTGTCTTATCTTTAGCAAGAATATGACTGACATGGGACGGTACGTTGTATGTATAAAAACAATTTGTCGTTTTAATGGGTTTAGCTGTGCCAGTTTAATATATTGTTTTGTATTAATGACTCTAAAGAAAGTAGATGTTCAATATTAATAGCAAAATTGATAAAATAATCATACTACAGTCAATAAATGTAAGTGGTGATACGGGTATGCACAACATGATAATCGCTCGACGTTCGGTTATATTGAATGAATGGACACTTGTTTGTATATCCTGAACATATTTACGAGAAAATATGACTAGTGCCACACCATAGAGTCTCCCTGAAACAGTTGGGAAAATACCTCTCTTCACAGGTCAATTAATAATTTGGGGATTTGTTTCATCTTCAAAGATAATATACTCATTTTCATCATCATTGTATCATTACATTTAAACAGTATGATTTAATATAAAACAAAGACGCTGAACATTTTTTTGCAATAAATGACATTAATATCTCTGAGTTTGTTCATACGGAATCGTATTTCAAAAACTAAGGTGGTCGTGCATGAAAACAACCATGACCTAGATGATTTTCGAAACATGCGTCCTCTCTGTCTCGTGTCAAATACATGACATGTCGATAATTTATAAATTATATATTATGTCTATAATGTTTAAACATCCTGTCTTCTATTTAATGTAAAAAATAAAGTGGAATGTGTAAACATGTTTGCATCAGTAATATTTTAAGAGCTTCTTTAAAATGACGCATTTAATAGTTAACAAGTTATTGCTATCATGTTTTCTGGAAATGGTGATGGGAGATCAAGGGCAACGCATCATGTTTTATTAATAGACTTTTGCAACTTGAAGTATGATAATAATAAACATATTTTTACAATCATTTCCTTATGTTTTCATTGTACATACTTGTGTAATATTCCCATTCTAGTCGCATTGATTTTCCAGAAGGGAGACCACGCTGGAAAGACTGGGACTAAAAGACATTTCTTCAGTGATAGATGATAGAAGAACGATTTACAGGACGGATTCCAATTACATAAAATGCCACAAATTATCCGGCAGTAGATGCCGTCCTTGCCCCACAACAACTGAGATGTGTCTAGATTGTTCTCAAAGTTATGACTCTGCACCCATTTATTGCAGAAATCACCTTCCGATAGAAAATGTGTACTTAAATGATGAAGTATCTATTTTAAATGTATTTTACTATAAGAAACAAACATATAATTAAACAAAAAAGAGAGTATGTAAGTATGTATGTATGTATGTATGTATGTATGTATGTATGTATGTATGTATGTATGTATGTATGTGTGTGTGTGTGTGTGTGTGTGTGTGTGTGTGTGTGTGTGCGTGCGTGCGTGCGTGCGTGCGTGCGTGCGTGCGTGTATGTATGTATGTATGTATGTATGTATGTATGTATGTATCTATGTATGTATGTGTGTGTGTGTGTGTGTGTATGTATGTATGTATGTATGTGTCCACTAATAAAAATAATTCCATTTCAAGAAAATGAGCATACATGTATCATTTACAGGATTTATGATGTTTCAACGGCAGGGGTCCTCTTGAAGAAATAACGAGATGGAGGGCAAACTTACCTTTTTCGAAAGTGCTGAAACGTTTAAATGAATATTGTTTAACAATAATATTTACCGTGCTTTCAACATGTATTTTTTCTGATTTCATATGAAATGACCTTTTGGATGATTCTGTTTGCATTGTGAATATGTTTTTACTAAAGCTACAAATATCTTGCATAATATTGTTGAAACATCTCTTCGTTCATAATAAAACACGTTAATTGTGAAGAATATAATTTTGATACCGCTATGTGGAAACATCGAGTTGGTGTTATATGAGAAGCTTTTGCTTTATTATGAACATTAGAGAACGCTCTGATCACCTAGTGGTTAGGGAGTCCGCATTGGATGTGGGAGGTCTCGGAAATGAATCCCAGCCGAGTCGTACTAAAACCGTTTTAAAATGGCACGTAAAACAGCTGACTCGCTAGGCAGTTAGCATATAGAGGTTAGGGTTAGAACTAGTTGGCCTTTTGAAAGTATAATGTGGATCGGTGGGATATCATGCTATATGTATGTGGCATGATGCCCCAGTACTAGACATTACCATAATGTGCCACACTACATATATCGTAGCGAAATGATTTAGAAATTGTTAAAGATATGCTAAAAATGCGAAAGAAACAATACACACACAAAGATGAACATGCGGCAGAACGAATTAAAAGGTATGAATTTGTTGTAACATCAACAAGATAAATATTGTCCCGAATAAGATTCACCGGTTTGATATGGGATAAATGAAAGTATGGGAAAAATCTATAGACTGGCATAACCTGTGCCCAAATTTGCAATGTTAGAATAAAAAGAAAACTAAAAGTAAATTTCAGGGATATTAATAGTACAACTGAGTTAGAGTGATCGGAAACATTTCAGTTCATGTGTATAAATATATATCATTATCCAAAATTAAATCTTGATCTACCTGAGAGAGAGAGAGAGAGAGAGAGAGAGAGAGAGAGAGAGAGAGAGAGAGAGAGAGAGAGAGAGAGAGAGAGAGAGAGAAAGAGAGAGAGAGAGAGGGAGAGAGAGAGAGAGAGAATACATACTGGCCAAAATGTAGCTAACAATCACGACCAGATTATAGATACACTTGATTAGGACCTTTCCCATTATCAAGCATGGAATCAAGGCTTTTGAGAAAAGGAGCGTCAGCCTTTCTTTCTGTGATATCTGCTGCAGGTAAAGACGAATTATATCTTGACTTGATGATACTCAGACATGCGCAATAAGAGAGCTACGTCTCAACTAATTCAAATGAGTTATAGCTATGAAAATGTATGAAATAAAACGTGAAAAGCGAGTTTTAAAGATAAGATGGTGAAATATTTATTAAATGTCCCTAAGACAATACACTTTATATTGAAATTGTATAATATTGTATGTGTGGCGGATTGTAATTGAAACTTTAAAGCAAACACTAAAATATTGTTGTTTGCAGTTGATGTACCGCAACGCAATCAACTTCAAAGTGAGCTAACGGTACATTTCTAAATAAATAAAGATCCATGCATTGCAATAAGTGAAATCTTTTGTATTTGCAGGTATTGATCCTCAGTTTTAATAAACATAATAGGCAAGTGGAAATCTTTCCATCAAGTGAGTTTAGTTTTTGCTTCTCTGATTTCCACCATGTAAGGATCGTGCCATGTTATCAGTGTCAATTCTAGATGTTTAAATTGTTCATATTTAAACAGTCCATACTCTCAATCTGCCAATACCATTGTGTACAATTTAGATGCTAATTAAGAACACAGAGTTTCCACATAATCATGATATTCTTATCTTGATATATTTGATTAATGGGTACTAAAAGTTGTAAACTATATATCAACTGTAAATGTCTTAAATACTCAGTTCTACAAACACTATGAACGAATAATGGAAAATGATGGATACATTGGATCGTCCTATTTAAACGGATGGATGGATGGGTGGGGACATGTAGCATTGATTGACATATGATCACATCTGGACAAATATTTACCCAATCATGCACTTCTAAAATTGGGTTGGCTTCAAAACTTGTGACGTTTCTGAAACATTGTCTATACTTGAACGACTACTTGGAAAGCCAAAGACCACACAAAGGACGGAAGTGTCGAGCTCCTCATAAAGAAAGATTATCAACCCAAGTTCTTTTATTGATTAGCAGCTTTAAAATCTTTTGAGCATAAAATGGAATTAAACAAATGTATTTTAAACCGTTTTCCATTTACAGAGTTCATCTCTTCAGAATCTATAGAAACAAGTGCGACAGTGGATGCAATGTTTTATCTATTTCTAACCGATGTATACCGTGGCGTTTTGTTACTGGAACATTTATTGAAAATTTGAGTTTAAAACAAGGGGATATATAACCGTGGAGTATTTTCCTCAGTTATTGTATTAATCACCTTATTTTCATCGAGCTTAGAATTGTGTTCTTCATTTCTTCTTTTTTGTCGAGTTTTCAATAAACGGATACAATAATGAATATACTCCTTTTGCATCTATATATATATATATATATATATATATATATATATATATATATATATATATATATATAACAACCGCAAAATACATTAAAAAAGCTTAGAAATGATTACTCGTTTGCTCTCGGACATTGATGTCAAGACAAATATGACAAGAACAAGAATAAGAAGAATATCGCTTCGTCATGCCTGCCACATTGCTAACAGAATCACATTCCTGACATAAAACACTATTATAAATGTCTGAAGGACCAGCCTCGTGAATTGCAAAACGAGTTATATTTGATGATAAGTTGACGAGGAAGGATGAATAGATATTTGGAAGACACATGTATATTTTAATGCCAGAAGAGATATTGAAAGAGCGGTACAAATATTCCGTAACAATTCCTTACCTCAGGTTAGAACCATAAAGGAAACATTCTGCGAAGATCTCTTATAATAAACAATAAATACATCCCGTCCATCTACTTAATTGACCGATCTCTTAAAAACAACTTCCGGAGAGCAATTGTTACCTATCATCATCTGTGATAAAGAAAATGAATATATCGGGACGTCATTACCTTTTATGCGCAAATTATACACATCGTCTCGGTACGTTGTATCTATTTGTGTTTGATAAAGATGAACGTCGTCATCACAAATATACATGGATGATTACACCTATCCAATCAGTAGAGAAAACTGAGATTATAAGAGGAGGGTTCGATCGGGGTGGAAAGTATTCTTCATCGCCGGAGTTGTGGATTCCCAGAACATATACAGTTTTGTCTTGGAGGTTTATTGGTCATAAGCATTATATGTTTCGTTTTTGGGTCACACAACTTGTTTTCATTAACTATTAAAAGTATATTCCTATTTTGCAACGTCGCTAGGTTTATAAATACGTTAAATTTAACATTTGTTTTTATATTTGTTAACTATCTCTGAACGGGAAGGGATGCATCATAATCCTAAATCTTTATTATCATTATGAACGGACATACCAGGATGTATTAGAAACTTTTGATTTGGAAAATATATTTTAAATATTCTACATTTTTTCCTTGTATCCACTATGACGCATGCGTCAACCAATTTTGTAACGTTCATTCGTCAACGAGCAGAGAAAAGAGACACGGTAACAAATTATACTAGTTTACATCCAACATGCTTCCGAAACAAATATAGTAAAACTTTACTAACTTAAGGTAACTGAGAACGAAAATGATTCTTGAAATTGTTGATTAGCTCTAATTTTAAAGATATGATGTTATTTGTGTATATACGACCCATGAATTGGAAATTGCGGAAGAAATGTGCGTTATAACTGATGGAAGGAATCTCAGTGTAATGACTATTATACAACTTTGAATATATGACTAAATCTATGGCTGTGGTTAAACAGTACTTGCTAGGCAAATCCATGAATGCTGGAATCTGAAACTGGTCTTGAATCATCACATTATTCTCACAATTTATGGATGATACAGTCATATATAAGGTGACTTTACTGTGCTCTACAACTCTAGAAATCATACAGTCAGAACCTCTTATTTGTCAGTGTTTGATGTTGCAAATGGACACATTTCTGTTTAGACCAAGTGATCCGACATGCCTCGTACTTGTATGAATGTTATAGAATTGAAACCGAGTGAACTAAATAAATATCTCAAACAAATACTCAGTGTGTGAAAAATGGATATTTATGAACTTAATTAGTAAAGAAACAAATATGATGAATAAATATAATGATTCTCACACGCTCTCAATAGATCCAATCACTCAATAAACGTTCACACATTAAAAATAAACCAAGTATATGTTATCAATCTGAAAAACAGATTCAAGAATCCTCATGGATTTCAAATACGTTTTAATAATATTATGCACTGTACGATATTTACATAATTGCACATATGGACTTCGATTAAGATTCAAACAATCTCAATGTATTCACATATGTTTCAGATGTTCTGCACTGTAAATGAGATTCACATAAATCTCCTGGAACACAACTAAGATGAAAGTAATATCATGTGAATGAAAATGTACCCAATCGAAACAACAATTGGAACAAACCTATGCTTCTTGACCCTTGTACAGTCGTACGATTCATATACTGATAAACCGCACAGTTTCACCAAGTACTTGGGTAGACAGAAACTTGTATCGGTCACTCGCACCCTAAACCGATCCACCACATGTAAAGTCATACTTATACACACGAACAGACAGCATACAGCACCCTTGAATTAGCTACGTCTACATCCGTGGCTACACCACATGTAAATAAATATGTATTGCTCTAGATAGCTCTAGCGAACTCTTGTCAAGTTCACTGTCAGCTACAATTAAACCAAAGTGGTAATAATTATGAGTTCTGAACACTCTGTAGAAATAAGCTACTACATTAAACTGTAATAGCAATTTGTAATTCAAAGTTCACAATGTTTCAAAACCGCTTTGTAATAGATGAAACATTACACGTTATGACATTACAAACTCAATAACTTCACATATCAAATGAAAAATAAAGGAAGCACACACCCATATGGCTCAAGAACGCAATGGAGAGCGTACACTCCTTGACAAGGTCAAAAACGACCAGTGTGTCAATTGATAATTGATCTTCCTTAAATCTTTATAAAATTCAGTAATATTTAGCTTCAAATACCCGTGCATATAATGATTATAATGTCCCTTGTCGCATGTAATCTCATGCTAGATACATGTTCGCTTACCTGGAGAAAACACTTATTCACCATAGACAACATTGTACAACGAGAAATAGTCAAATATTTCAGAGACATAACCATGTGTTTTGATTGCCTTGTTCTGTGACAGAGAACAATGCGGATAACTTCTCCTATCTTTGTGGTGAAGTGGGAAGTCACCGTTGCCTCTCAAAAGCTCGGCATAACCACTATGATAAAGAAAGAATATCACCATTGTTCTGGCTGGCAATTGGTGATCAGGACAATAGGTAGGTCCAACGTATATGCTACAATACATGCGCAACAAGCAGTTGCCAAGGGTTGAACAGGAAAAGGACGTATGTCGTTAACAGTGCCAATGATTTGGAGTGATCCAAAATTTGATATCAGCAATTCTTGTTTCTTTTTTTTTCCAGTGGTTGGAAAAGGCGTGTCAAAAGAAGCACAAATGGACTGTGCATTATTCAAACGTTCAATCAGTTATACCACCAGCACATATGGGAGACGGATTGCTTGTTCCTGAGGCATCATAACCATTCTCACTTGAGTCTTACGTGCGGCAGGAAGAGGATGATACTTTTAGTCCTGAACCATCAATGTCACATACACTATATGTGTTCCCATTTTCCATCTATGAACCACACATCATAGCACAAGGTGAACGCAGTGATATTGGCAGGTATTTATAACAATCTAAGGGCATGGCAGAACTTTGGGTTCCATACTACAGCAGTGGAATCTTCGAGCTATGTTAGTATTTGATGTTCCGTTACCTTCAAATGATTTTGTCAACATCAATACAGTGATGGCAGCCGTCAACACATCGATCATGATCAAGAGGCGTGGAGACTGTTTGTTAATTCACCGAATACGAGTCTTATTAAATAATATGTTTAGCATAATGACAATATTTTGCCATCAATTCCAGTTGGTCTTGCAGTCCATATGATGGAAACCTATAAAACATGAAACAACATTTGAGTGGAGCGGCAGACTGGATACACTTAAAGTACTGTTTTGATTTTAATGGGAGTGGTTTCCACTGCATCAGGATAGATTGATCATTCTCACAGTCATTGCAGCCTGGGAGGGATATTATCAGCATCCAGCACTTGTTGAATCAAGGAATATTTTGTTACCACTCTTACACACAAGGCTACTCAAGGCATACGACTGTCTTTAATGCAACATGTCACCAAAAACATGTGTTGTCCTCTCGCCTAAATTATAAGCCCCCGAACTGATTAGCAGTGATCGATTAGCAAACCGAGCTATTTAAGCAAGACATTTAAACAATTTAGAAATGCTATCAGGTCAGGTGGAACCAACAATACTTGGAGACTATAACTGGAAATTGACAATATATTCTCTTTTTTAAATTAATTCAGGAGACGAGCTAGGAAGTGCCTAGTAGGAACTGAAAAAGGACTTACCATATTAATGTTGTGCCTACTGTTCATAACATACGTTATTTATATTCCATTTTGCTGTTTATTTCAAGTGTTACATACAGTGGACAGGTGTACAAATATCATATAAATCAAATCTAAACGCAAGAAAAACCTTACAGTTTAAAATTTATGATAAAACTCTTTATACACAATATACATAGACGTACCATCTGAAAACATAAATATCTTGGATAAAATAGCTAATCGTTTTATTTTAATTGTCAAATCTGAATTCACCACATCAAAGTCCCTGATAAATAGTACATTTGATCTTTGAAGCACTGGACGCCTACAAATTGAATACGACTGTCATTTTGTCAGACATAGAAATGACGATTCCCACTTAGTTCCAGAATGCAATCAAATAATTAGGCCTTTGCAATATATCGCGATTGAGTCCCCGAAGTCCGGCAGGCCTTATCTATCTATGCTGTGCATATGTATGGTGATCGAGGTCATACAAAGATAATTCTTTCGGAGGTTTCATGTCGATATCGGTGCACACAAGCTGCGACAATAAGGAAATTAAAACCTAATGCACGCTGGATTGGTTTCTAGTCAGTTGCTTGGTTATTTCTCTCCATAGTAAACTAACTATAAAGCATTCGTTGTATGCATACAGGTCCACATTATCATGTCACTTTCCCATTCCATAAGGTCATTACGAAATTTGTTGATTAAGCTAAAACTCCTCGCTCAAAGCCGTATTGCCGCAAATGTATGACTAGTCAGTTGATCATGACATTCATCATCTATCCTGTGCAGAACAAAGGATCCAGGTGTGCAGTAGCAAGTAGTCTACCTGATGCAAGCTTGTCGTTTTGTTTAGAAATAGTGAAGCATCGTAAAAGGTGTTTCCCCAACGCAATGAATATAAAGATCATTATCTTCATAATTTGTAAAGAAGTTATTAGAGATGTAGAGACATAAACTCATACAAGATAATGAAGACCTGACTTGAGAAAAAGAGAATATTTAAGCAAGAAGAGATCGATAAGTAAGTCCAGTGTCTCAACTATAAGTTCAAAGTGTGCAACATGTGCTACACATATAGGGGATGAAGCAAGAGAGGCCTATTGTCTGAGACTCATGATCAGGTGTATTTAACGTTTGTGTCACTGTTTTTGCCAGAGCATAGACGATGATATCTGCCCTTGTTCTCGAGTCAGGCCTTGAAGGAAAAAGTTTGATGCACTTCAACAACCATCCAATGATTTTTGGCAAATACAATTTACAAAATAGCAATCGGTTGGCACCTTTTTACAATCTCATACAAGGTACAAGTTATTCCCATTATTTCATAATATCTCAAGCAAACCAAACATTCGAATTGATTGCTTTATCTCCAAAAGTAACCAGGACAGCTGAAATAAACGAATATCTGGACATTGTTCATTAAATCATGTATGTACAAATTCTATTCTTGCCAATGTAGATGTCACGATTTATTTTAGCTTTAAATAATATGTTTGACATCCCAGTGCTTCATATTAAAAAAAAATATTGTGATGAGAAGAATCCGAGCTATATATTTTCTATTAACATTTAATCAGTGCCTAACGTCTACAATCTACAGCAATTTTTACTTGAATACTGAAGATGACTTATAATACAATAATATAACGTTTTTTATCCTACGTTTGTGACATTCTATTATGTATTTATAAAAATAAACAGACATCAACATATTAATACTTGTATAACTCGTACCATTATAAACTCTAAGAGTATAGAAACTGGATTTTCAATGATTTGATACAGCATTTCGAGTTGAATGGTTGTTGAGGTGTTACGTGCTTAGGCTCGAATAAACAGAAACATAGATAGAGTGAAAATAACAAGCTTGTAAAAACTTAATAAACAATTTATTAAGCACAAATACTTTCCAGAAAAGAAAAATAAACTTACGGTTTTAAGAATCAATTCTAAAATTAATCCAAAAATAATTCGAGATATAATCCACTAGTGAAATTTCAAACGTCATGGTAATAAAATGTCCAAATAATTCCCAGTTTGAATCTTAGTGAAGCATCCAAGATGGAAGACGAAGTCAGTTCTGGTCTTATGAAATTCAATGAGCACCATTGTTTTCCAGATAAATAACAAAATAAATCCTCTTGATCCAAACGAATGAAAATAATTTCCAATAAAAGGTAATTTAAAAGAACTCAAAACAATACAGCTTAATATTCTAACAGCCCAAACATCTACTCAATAGTACGCTCTAAAACATCATTTATATACCCGTTTTTACGTAAAAAAGAAAGGGGTCACATGATTATCTAGAATCTTTGGAACAAATTTACGTTCAAAAAATTTCGTACACCCCGTATGACCCAGATAAGAATCAGTTATTTTTACTCTCAAGAACTACAAACAGAATGACGTTTATAACAAAGCTCCATAATGTCCTTGGAATCAACCAATCATTTTAAAAGCTTGCTTACAACTCTGAAGCTAGGTCAGAAATGAGGCCAACATCTGGTATTTATTTGTAAAGTACAGGTCATCCCTCATTTTAAAAAACAATATCTCCCAATGAATGAATCTTAAACTTAAAATGTCAAATTTGAATCTGACAAACAAACAATTAAAATAAAAATAAATAACACACACACACACTTATTATTAATAATAATAATATACATACCTGCCTCACATTGTAAAGCATGTTGTCGTAGCCTTACACTTTGGAAACAATCTACACAGTTGTCCATTTCTTGCATGTATTTGACTGTGTGTGTAGATGCATGTTTCTCATAATACTTTTTCATAGGCCATCTTAACTATTTATATATGTTCCAGATGTTGTTTGCACAGAGGAATTATAAAAGCTGACTTCATTTACTTATATGAATAGACAGAAAAAACATTAAAATAAACTGAGATAGAAATCAAACGTACATTGTACAATACCTGACGACAAAACAATTAGGAGTAGAACATATGTCAATTGTAATGTAACCGACAAAGGAGATAAGAGCAGGGACAATTAGTAACAACCTATGCGTCCATGAGAAAAAATAATTTAATTTGCTAATTTTTTTTTTTTGGCTTAATGATAAATTTAATTTATTGTATAAAACTCCAAGTTTGCCCTACGCTTTTTATACTAAAGTATATGTGCCTGAGAAAACAAATTTTAAATTCCGGAGATAAAGTTAAATTATTTTTAAAAAATATCAAAAACAAAATGTAATCGAACAGGTGTAAAATTGAATTAAGGTTGAAAGCTTAAATTTACTAGATGTTCGTGGATATTAGCATTTGATAACATTTCAGTAATTAATATTAGTAGTAGTAGTAGTAGTATTAGTAATAGTAGTAGTAGTAGTAGTAGTAGTAGTAGTAGTATATGTAAATCTATCACAAAGGGGAAAAAGCAACATAGAAAATACGTATGAAATATCTTTTTATAATATTTGAAGTTACAATTGAAACGACTAAAGCATTGGGTACGAAATGACCAGCACATTGGATAAGAAACGACACATTTGAGTACGAAACGACCAGCGTCATGGGTGCAAAAAGTTCATTGTTTTGGGGATGAAACGACTCATTTGGGTACGATTCGACTTGGGTACGAAACGATTTGGGTACGGAACGACCATGAGCCCTTCATAATATGCAGAATTTATTATATCGAACATATTTAGAGCAATGTCCAACATAATATTGAATTTACCGCTTATCAAAACAATGGACAATAGTCAGCTGGAATATTTCTTAATCTTACTGTATATGCAGACTATCAGAACGCTATTATTTAACTTGTAGAGTATAAATGTATGATTTATCATTTTACATTGATTCTATGCAAAATGTATTAAAAGTGAAAACAAAATTGCAGAAATCTGCGTTCCATATTTTGAACGGTGTTGGTAAAGTAAATTTGCATGTGTTTTGCTGATATATTTAATGCTTAGGACGCATATGCGTAAATAATATAAAACTCAAATAAGCAAAATCAATGTATTAAAATACATCGGTGGATGTTCTTAATGTTACCTGTAGTAAACATTATCCATTATGTCAAAAATAATGATTTCATGTTTCGTCATTGACAGAAACTAAAATAGAAACACGAACAGTACGTGGACAGGGAAGTATTTGTGCAGTTAGAATTACGTTGACTAAATCGAATTATTCAAGGATAAACTGCCTGATTTTTCTAAACGTATTTAAATATTAATTTGTTATTTTGATGAGATTTAACAAATGGGGTACAACATTTCTATATTGTGTTCAATTTGAAAGAGTTATAGACCTTGAACGGTATGATATACGACTATGAGTTGACATTCAGAATGAAAGCTTTACCTATAACACTTACTGCCATTCACATCTGTACAACTAGGAGTTGAACACAAATACATTTGTATTGAATGAACTTAGTATTGACTGAATATATGCAATATAAATTAAACTAATTTAAACGCTACTATGTGTTTGAATGTTATGAAACATAAATATTTATTTTAATTGATACGTCAGATTTCATAGATATAGAGCATTGTATTACGTATATCCTAAACATGTCAACTGAATTCATTGTAACTGCTGAAGAATGTAAGAATTAATATATGCAATACAGAAGTAACTGAGATTTAAATCCAAGTTATCCGACATTGTTTTGCTATTTAGACGATAAGAATATCTTGTTTAATTTAGCGATGTACAAACAAAAACTTTGGTCTTGAGAATCATCTGAGTCTGGTGTTTAGAGAAACTAGTTATGGTTGCAATGTTTGAACAGGTGGAGGAACATTGGGTACATGTTAGAAGTTAAAAGCTTGGAACAGTTTTCAAACATTTCAAAGTGTATCGAAGCTAGAAATTCATACAAACATAAAGATGATTTGCAACTGTATCGGTATATTTGGTAATAATGGGTTAAAAGGAACGACTTAGTTAAATATTTATTCGACAGTTGTTGCTGCACAGCTGTTGGTTAGTCTGCGCTGCTCATGGAAGCAGTAGACCTGTACCTTGTACTGCCACATCCAGAGAGTTGTAACTAAGTGTTATATTGTATGTATGTATGTATGTATGTATGCATGCATGCATGCATGCATGCATGCATGCATGTATGTATGTATGTATGTATGTATGTATGTATGTATGTATGTATGTATGTATGTATGTATGTATGTATGTATGTATGTATGTATGCATGCATGCATGCATGCATGCATGCATGCATGCATGCATGCATGCATGCATGTATGTATGTATGTATGCATACTATATTGTATGAAGTGCATATCAGGCTTTGGAAATGCAACAACCCTTTGAGACTGAAATGGTTTTAAAGAAAACGAAACCTTGTATGTTCAATGAGATCAAATGTATTAAATTATATTCTTCTATTCTCTCACTCTCACACCAGTGACATTGAATAATACAATGAAATGGAATGTATTAAAGTATATTTATCTATTCTCTCACTCTCACACCAATGACAATGAAAAATAGAGTATAGCAATGACATGAAATGTATTAAAGTATATTTATCTATTCTCACACTCTCACACCAGTGACAATGAAAAATAGGGTAGAGAAATGAAATGAAATGTGCTAAAGTATATGTATCTATTCTCTCATTTTCACACCAGTGACAACAAATAATAGGGTATAGCAGTGAAATATTGATTCTGATGCATAGCAGTCGTTAGTGCTACATGACTAACTTTAGTAATCATATATCCTTGTCAGATTTTAGTAGTCAAGTAGTACCATGGTTTCTAGTAGCCAAATGCTACTTTTGTACACTTTTTAAAGTAGTCAGACACGACGTTGCTAAGAATACCATACGACTAAAATTCACAAGATTGTCGATCTTATTATTATGTTAGCCTCAACATAACTTTCCATTGCTTGGGTCCAACTAGTGACGCAGACAGCTTGTACAAACGTATGGCTGCCAAACAACTGCATAGGTAAAATCGGTTGCCATTCACCTGTATGCCTCAGGTCCAAAACGACATAGTCACGACGTGAAGTTCACTGTAAAATTACTGCACTTCACGGCACTTGTATGTGATTCCTCTCCGCTTTGATAGATACCATCTAGCGAGTTAAACATACGACTACTTAAAAAAAATGATTAAAATGATCATGGTGGGATATTTATTTCCTTGTACATTTTACCTGTTAGTAATATAAGTTCTTAGGCACAATGTTGACTTTAATAAACATCCAACCATGATCGTTTAATTATACAAGTATCATACACATTCTACAAAATTTAAACTATAATTTAAAGATAGGAGCTGTCTATTTAATATGAAATTGTTTTTTTTGGGTTATGATAGGAAACCTGAAAAGTTTGATGATACTATTATTTGACTTTATCTAGTAGTCAAATACTGACACTTAGTGTTACTTCGTCATTAAAATTGTTGCCTGTCATGATTACTACGGCATTAGTGGAATGCCATATACAATCATATCTATTCCATTGAAATGTGCAATCCCATCTAGTATGCCGCTGTTTTATTTTGAATACCATCAAAAGAGACAAAAATATTCAAGATTTTGAAAGATGCATTGGAATGAAACTACGCCCTTTCCCCAATCCTCCGCCTGATATGTAAATTGACATCATTGTTCCCTCCATGAAAACGTCAAACAGAATAATCCTTAGTACACTCTGTATTTAGGAAATATTAAGTATTCAAGGCCTAGGTAATGTTTAGGATCAGTGGGATGTGTTATTGCAAATAATAATACAGACAAACTCCATAATGTTAAAATAATATATAACCTTTGGGTTTAAAATTAATTTGTTTACCACCTTGTTTAGGACCAAGAGAAAAGTATAGAAGTTCTAAAAATGCACATTTATAAGTAGGCATAATGTAATATGTTTTGCTAAAAGCATTCGCACAATGAAGAATGTACTACAATATTAAGTTATGTTAAAAGTGACAATAGTGATAATAGTCAGTCAGGTTAAAGGTTTTGTGATAGAAGGTTCTAAAATAATGCATTAAATGTCCTACTGAATTATACAATAGTTCTGGAATTCACAATTTGTATAAGTGTTATTCACAATTTTACATACAGCGATGCAGAACCTGTTCTCTGCTGAAAAGGGTACTAATCCCCAGCTGACCAAGAGATAGACATGTTAACGGTATTGTATGTATTGACAGGTTCAACGAAATAAAGGTCATTACAAAATATTCAGTATATATCGGTATAATAAAGTTGTTGGAGAACATTTCAAAAATGGCATCCACAAGTGATACGTTTTCAACATGAAAGGGACAATAAACCGCTTAAAAAGTGTTAATAGTCAATACAAAAGAATAAAAGGAAATATTCTGATTCTTATGAGGAAAATGTTGGATTGGTAACAGTTACATTTAGTGGACTTGTATTGATTTGAGTTTGTTAGACTTGTAAATCTTGAGTATGTCATGCTTGTATTGATTTTGGTTATGTCAGACTTGTATTGCCTTGCGCATGTCAGACTTCAATTTCTTTAAGTATGTCAGGCTTCTATTGATTTTGATTATGTCTGACTTGTATTGATTTGAGTTTGTTAGGCTTGTATTTATTTTGATTATGTCATACTTGAATTTCTTTTGATTATGCCAGCCTTGTATTGATTTAAGTAGTCAGAGTTAATGATATTATGACTGGATGGCACATTATGCTTTATGTCTGCAGCAAATTCGTCAGTATTTGGATTTGTTCCATGGTCATTGTGAGGAATGTTTATCAAAGTGGAAAATAAATGTGAAATTTCTGTTACAATAATTTAAGTTGAATTGATGTAAGTATTTTCATATATTCCAGCAATTGTATTGATCCAGTGGTTGCCTTTTGGGTGACAGCTGCAACAGAAAGTGCTGCCCAGGAAACCCCAGTACCCATCTGGATTCTTTTGTACGGTGGTTTGGGAATATCTGTGGGTGTTTGGATCTGGGGGAGGAGAGTGATACAGACCATGGGAGAGGACCTAACAAAGAGCACACCATCCAGGTGTTATATAGATTATTCTGTTATCATTGATGTGCTTGCATTACCCAAATTTGTATGCCTTTTTGTTTTAATGAGATCGGTTTTTAAAAAATCAAATAAAAATAAAAAAGTAATTGCCGGTGCATTGTTACAAATGAGATTGAAAATGGCAGTAATGACACAACAACAACAACAAAAAAATATCGCAATACATTTCTACCCTTTTATGTCGACATCCTCGGTCCCGAGGAAATATTGTCCACATAGGTGGATGTCGAGATGAGTGTTGAGGGAAGGGGTGTCTGAAAAAAACATACAAGTTAATTTCGTCAGGAAAGTATGATCATTCGTCTGTGAATACCATTTACGCTCTGAGAAACCAATTGAAATGTTGAATACATGAAGACAAAACAAGTGTGACATATACTTGTATATTGACAAATTACATTTTGGTTACCTTTGTGTAATAAAGTCCGCAATAAAATATTGCATCAGTCACATCCTGAAAAGAAAAACATTAAGATATTCAATGACAATGTCGGCATTAGTACATGGTTGCATAGTTGTTATTTACATGCTTCAAGTACATGTACCTAAATTAGCCTTGAGTTTGGTAAATCTGTTCTAATCTTATTAAGGCTACCACGGAGATGGGGATAGTCACAAAGAAATGAAAACCTGTCAACAAGTTTACAATAATATGCAATGGATTATTATATCAAGGCATATCATTAATTACTTTTAATGTTTGCGTCTGTTTTGTGTATTTTAAACTTGCAACTGTATATCTGATAAATTATGTGCTTAAATAGACCAACAGTTGAGCCATCACGACTCCCAAATAGGTGGAATATCTGACTTGAAAGCTTAAAAAAATCAAGCACATAAATGATCAACCCGGTGCCTCGTCCTACATCTAGAGAGAAAATAACAAAATATTGTTAATCTGATTCATTCATGAAGATAGAAAACTTATGCTTCTGTTGATTATTACAGAGGGGTGTTTGAATATGGATATAAACGATCTTGAGGTTTTATTTTACCACCCAGTATTTTAAGAAGTACAGATATGATAATACAGTATTACTTTATGCTTTGATTAAAGATATTAAAAAACAGCAAATGTACATACCAATAATACAAAACTCTACAATTGTAGATAAAACAACATTCATGTTTAGAAAAAGGTAGCAAACTTAATATGCTAAAATGCAAGGTAAGAGACTCAAAAACACTTGAAATAATAACGATATTTTTCTCTCCTTTACAATCTCCTGAAAATATTGTTAAATTTGAAGCTGCTTAATGTTCATAAGGTCTTTTTAAAGGCCCTTGAAAGTTTAGGGTAAGGGTTAGCCTTTTTGCAGGCCTTGAGAATCTGGCAAAATCAAGTAGATTGCTCTGAGATTTATGTAAGTCTTTCAAAACTGAAATAAACCTGAGTATTTTAATTAACCCTGGACAACACAAAGGAGTATACATGCCCTCACTGTAATATGATTTACTTACAACATAAAATCTTCAAGATGTCATATAATCAGAACACCATGCATGTATGCAATTTTAGAAATGTTAATCTTGTTTTCCAAACTGTCTCGTAATAAAATATTTGGTTTCACTTAACCTAAACCTAAACTGCACAAACTGAATAGGTTTTAGGAGTATAATTAAACCATTACAGTTATGGCTTATAAACGACAAACTGTAATTTTAGGTACAAATTTATTTTGAGAAAAATGCATCATTAAAGCTTTACAAACAAATATTTACCATGTTATAATCTTGAGTACATTTACGAGACTTTGTGGAGGACTTGCACGCTGTAGTGTTAGAAAGATCTTTTTCAGTTGTAGTCTCGAGAGCTGAATGGTCAAGATCAAATTGATGAATGGTCAACGTCACTTGAAAGAAGGAAGAGACAGTGTATGGACATCATCTGAAGCTTTTTTTAACTATCTAGTTAACATACGTATTGGATAGCTTGTGCTTTGGACAAGAAGAGATGTTGCCAAGCCGTTTGAATCACTGAAAATATGTACATGTTTAATCACTCGGAGAGCAGCGATGCATGAGAACTCCGCCAAGTAATGTAAAGTTGCAAATATAGTTCTCGGTGTAGTATGAAATTTTTATTGAACATTTAAAGGGCATGATGCAACACAAGTCACGCAAACATTAGGTTATTCTTGCTGGAGATGTGTTAACAAAAACACCATTGAGTAATTTTAAATCTAAAAATGATGTTCAATACAAATACAATGCAGATGCTGGATGGACGAAACACAGACTCACACCTACTATTTTGCCTTAAGTCTCACGAAAATTAAACTTAAAATACGAACTTGTATCATAAAAGGAAAACCAGCGGAATAATGATTGATGAAAAATCCGGAATATTTTGTTTATCTGCGTTTGATTTTTGTCCGGGATTCATATTGGAATTAGTAAAAGCACCTCACACTCTTTAAGTATGATTCTATCGGGGGGGGGGGGAGAAATATGATTGCCGTGGTCATGTGAAATAGAAAAAGAATTCCCAAGATTTGCGTCAGGCTGAGAGAGAGCAACATGCCGTTGAGCTATATATGGTTTGGAACTGATCAACAATTTGTGTAACGGTACCAGTGGTAAATAAAGTTTGCACTTACTTTACAAACCTTTCAGTTGAACATACTGTTTATCTGTGCTGCAATTTTCGAATACCGTACTTTGTACTTTATCCAGCCTTACAATAGCCGATTATGATATTTGTTAACACCTTACTGAAAATTGGTCAAACTCAGACAAAAATCAACAGTTTTTCTGTGACGGATTTGTCAGGTTTGGTAGGTCTGCAGACGGCATTCCCTAGTTTAGTACTATTTAAATGTAGAAAAGGCAAAATAACAAGCCAAATTAAAATGCAATAAAAAGTATGGTACACTTTTGATTTTTATTAAATGGTTGGGCTCTGCATGATCTCGTTTTACAAAAGTAGATAGCGGTAAGTTTAAGGCAAATTAAATAAATTATATTTTGAAAGTATTGTAAATAGTTTTATATTTTATCTCCCAAGACGGGTGGTCTCTCCAAATAGGTTACAATACTATATAATCAATACATTTATTCACTGAGAAGGTGGTCTCTCACGACAGGTCGTCTCCCATAGTAGTGGTCTTTCAAGACAGGTATATATACTATATATTATTTGATTTATATTATTATTTCTGTTGTAACATGGAGACTATTTGACAATATGGAATAAAGGATGTAATATATGGATAAGATCATAAATCTGGTATTAAACTTTCAAAACAATAATTTATCAAGTTCGTGTATATATATATATATATATATATATATATATATATATATATATATATATATATATATATATTATTTAAAAGACAATAAATGTGAGCTGGGGAAAATTGCATATAAATTAATGATAATGAACAATTTCCCAGCTTGTTCAAGCTTGCATAATTGGCCACGTTTATGCCCCCTTAGTGCAGTCTACAGTGACGCTGGGGGTGGGTGGGGCAATTTAGCACAATACAACATGTATATACAGACAAGGCAGAGTAGAAGCTAAGAAACAATGAAGAAATAAAGACTTATACAAATCTTGGCGACATCTTTAAACAGTTTTGGCGTTAATGAAGCTTTAGGATATTAGTGTAGTACGAAATATTGATGCATCAATATTATTTTAAGTAGGGCTGTTTCCTACTTTCATACACTTTTTGTACTCCTTATTTTCTGTGAGAGGTGGAGTAGGGTGGGGTGGGGGAGCAATCCTTGCCCTTTCTCCTGGTAAGAAAAACTATAGGTTATGGATTGAGATGGTCTTATTCTCCACATTTAAGTTAAGGAAATAACGTTTTATTTTTAAAAGCCAGCACAACTTTTAATTGAAAGAAGAAAAATTGTTTCTATATAGAAATATTAGCTTGCCGTTCAAATTTGCATATTATTTGGATCTGGTAATATTATGGTCATTTATTTCTAAAATAAGTGTTGAATGTAGCATATGTTCCTTTATAAAGATGAATGTAAATGCAATGGAAGAGTCACAACAGGTTTGAATATGGCGTAATAGTACTTGACAATTAGCGGAGTCAGCGATGTGATGCGGAAGCTCTTGCATCAGCTTGGGCGAAGCATGCAGAGCTTGCAAGATTTACAACAGTCAATAGTCAGAATATTGCGTAACTTACGGTATGAATTTCTCACCTTCATAGATAGACCCTGCTGCCCTGAAAGGCGCCTTGGGTTTAGTTTTGTTCTTCTAATTTCTTTCATCTCTTCTTCGAAATCAGCACCGTATCCATAACATTATTCTTAATCTTCTTCTTCTTGTCAGCTTTATACTCCTCATTATCTTCCTGCTTCATCTTTTCCACTTCTAGTTTTATTTTTTCATTATTTTTTGATTCTATATTTTCATCTGTTTGTTTTATACTTCTTTCCTCCTTTGTTTCTTTGCCCTCATGAATCATTTTGTCTCAATCTTTCCTTATCGTTCCTTACATTGTTATTCTCCATCTTTACACGATGGGGACACACATCCTTCAATATGACCAGCATCTCTTCCACCATGACAATATCATCTACCACTCACGAAGTTCATGCATGTTGTAGATATGGTTTGTAACCTTAGTTAAATTATTCAATCTTAAATGGAACGATTGATGAATGCTACTCTTTATATACCTCAAACACGGGCGTGAAGAAAACATCCTCTCTCAATACATACCCATTTCACCTACCCAAAATTCCCATACCAATGAGAGTGCTAAACTAAACTACTTTATTTTTGTCAAGCTAAGGCACAACCCAAAACGCACTGGATGTTCTTTACCAATGCATAGTGCGAATTAAAATTGTGCATGGAAAAGATTTTTCTTGTTAAGATAAAAGCAAACAAACAAACGTACGTGGACACACGTACACACACAGGCACAAATGTACGATCTCACACAAACATATTCTTGTGCAGGGATATGTTTTCTCGTTAAAATAAAAACAAACCTAAGCATACACATACAGAATCGGACGCGCATCTCTTACTCAAGTTTTCTGCCGATTCAGTGTTGTTCTTTGGAGTGCAGAAAGGGCATGATTTGCTTCACTGTCTCTTTCCTCACTTTCACTTGGTCCCTTTGTCTTCTACGCCAGACCCGTGCTTATCGTGGTTGCTCTCGCCGTGGCTCCCACTTTTCCCGCTGTCTTTAAAACTGATCCTTGTTTTTAGTCTGTCGGATAGCAGTTCATGGTAGTAGTTGTGGCTGTGGCTGAAGTGGTCGTGGTGGTAGTGTGAATGTCCTCACCGTAGGTGTGACCTCACGGAACTATCTCATGATAAGGTGAGGCAAAATTGTTCTTCTTTGTTCCTCTTGTTGTTTTTCTTTTCCTCTTGCACCGCATCAATTCTAGCTTCATCCTCTTTCTTTCTACCTGGATTGTATTCGTGGCTAGTTCGTCCAGGAGTCGCATGGCATATTCCAGATGCATCTGATACTCCAAAATGTTTGAGATTCTGATCATCTTCTTTGAAATTAATGATTGAATGCTGGGGTAGCTAGATGTTGATGAAATCTATACTTTTAGTGCTGTTTTGTTTGGAGTTGTGACATTGTCTATCGTCAAAAATGTGTCCCTGTCAGGCTGTTGGCTTGACATGATAGATTCTGCTTCTGCGCAAGGAGAAGGTGAGCTCTTTCTTATTCTCTCGACAGTCCGCAAAATCTCTGACTGGCTCCTGCTGTTGTTGTTGTGATTACTTTCTCTGCTTCTTAAGTCTATACTTTTCGGTTCACTCTCGTTTCTGGTTTCTTCTTGATTTCACCTTTGAAGACATCTTTTATCAGGTCTTGGACTACTTTTAACATCCTGACATTTTCTTGTCCTTTAGGCTTGGGTACTGGGTTTCGGTTAACAAAATCTAAATTAACATGGACTTTATTCAGTTTCGCTAAATAAGTAGTCATTTTCATAGGTTGATGAGTTAACAATGGCTAGTCAGACTGTTAAGTTACGTTAGTTGGATTTTAGTCTCATTTGCCTATTATTGCAAACGCTACCGGTTAATGACTCGACCGGGGCTGTGGGCTGAATGCGTTTTGCGAGGGGAACGAAATATTGCCATGTCCCACAACACTTTAAGGCATACGTAGAGTGCTCATAAATTTCGTCTAAATTGGTGTTTGATGGCCTACACACAATCGATATGGCTTGTTAGACGTTAGGGAGTTCAAGGTGCAAGGTGTCGATGTTGTCAGTCTAATGCAGTTTGTGAATTGTAAGTAGAATCGTTTTGACCAGCAGATGAATTCTGCTAGATGTTAGTTTGGCCGATTTCTTAGAATTATTTGCTTTCACAGGCTGGAATTCATTAATGCAGATGTCTATTTTGAGCAAACGTGGACAATCCTATTACCGATAACAACTTGTTTTAATGGTGGCTGTTTAATGCGTTTGATTAAACGTATTTATTTCGGTGTCTACCAGTTTGCGTGAGAAGACAGGATGTTACATCACTTCCATGCGCAGAAATTACGTAGAGAATTTGTAAGAAGGGTCCTCGTTTCATTATTTTCTGCCGAAATTTATTTATACCTTGATAATTGCACTCTGAAGTCGACACAAGATAGTAGTAGTATCATTGGTAATGATGCTAGTCGAGATGATAGAATATGACGAAATATGGGAATATTCTTATCTATTGTTTATCCGAGTTTATATTCCAAAGCAAATTTTAAAGTTAATTTTAAAGAGGAATTGATATTTAAACTTATAAAACCCGCGTTTTAAGGGACATCAGAAGAAATCAACTTAATGGAAGTACTGCCATTGAGATAAGTATATGTGACTGTTAGTAAATATATATTTCTAAAGAGATGATGTAAAAGTTATTTCTTTTGTAGTCGTTTTCTGGGAAATATCCAGTAATTACAAGCAGTAACATGAGATAAATATAACATTATTGGATCTGTTGGCGTCAATTATGAATCAATATAGTAATACAAAATGCAACATTTCTGTAACATATTATTCAGATGATATTTTAATGTTCGAACCAAGCCGTTTATACCAAAAAGACTAGAAAAGACAGCCATGCACAAATGTAACTATCTTTTCCAGCTGACACATTTTCTTTTAAGTAATTCTCTAAATTTGCTTAATAGCCTCTACTAATGTAAAATATCCGGGACAAAATTTGCGCGTACATAAATTTATATACAAAAACAGATGTGTCGCGTTGGCTCATTGATTTCTAAGTCAATAGAGACAATTTACAGCATCCGCAACAAGTTCAAAGAAACTAGTTGTAACATAAAAAATTTAAAGGTTTAATTGCTGTAGAAACAGGCATGTAAAGTTTTGTAAACACTGGTTTTGTATTGTATTTGTCTGTCTTTTCTAGGTTCTGTATTTGTCTTTGATAAAGACTCATTAAGAGTCGAAAGCGCTCAGGATAGAAAACATATATAGAGCTTCATAAATGCTTAAGATAGAATAAATAAATATTATTCTATTTATGTACTGGCTGGAGGAATTTTTAAATCAGTGAAAAATATTTGGAAGTGTAAATAGCTTCGAACGCAACTTCCGCAGGAATAAGGCAACACCGCCATCCCACATGAGCTACAAAGCTTACGTAACAGACTATCGCACAAGAACAACAATTCTTGTTAGATAATCGCCTTGTATTTGCAGTATAGCTCGTGCAGACCCTTGTCAGGCTCTTAGATATTTTTACACATGATTACTACGGAGTGATAGCAGTTTTGCACTGTTGCTTGTCAGTATTTTGCATTTTATATATATATATATATATATATATAATCTGTGGCAGCCGATCCCTTCTAACATAATATCTTTTCTGCAGGTGCGATGGGATGACCCGCTGTGTTCTCTGTGTTGCTAATTTCCTCGACGACGGTCAAGTTCGATCTGATTCATAGTTATGTTTTCACAATTAATTGTAGAGTCACTGTCTAGCAAATATAAAAGTGGCTGTTAAATATGTTGAAGGATGAATGTTATTAATAAGAATCAGAGAACGGGTAACGGATGTTTTGTTTCTTAGTTAGTAACACCATCTGAATTTAATTTGCTAAGTTATGTCTGATTAATCTCCTTCAGTAAGCAGTTAGATTGAATAATCAACAATATTTTGAAAAGTACAACCATAACTGACATGTTAGATTCCTGTGGACGGATGGTTGTAGAGTTCTTAACAATACTCTGTAAAAAGGTAATATATATTACGCGCTTTTATTTAATTTGCTAAGTTATGTCTGCTTAATCGCGTCAGTGACTTCGGGTTTTGTGAGACTAATGCATGTTTATCATCTAAATCCTGTCAAAAGGGATCGAATTGCACGTGTGTTTTATGAACATTCTCTTGTTAAATCCTACCATTCATCATCAAAGGTACAGGATCTAACAGAGCTTCCAGCTAGTATACATTCCCTATTGAGATGCAAATGATATTAAGTGGCTGTCTATGACAATTCAAATGATATCGAATAACCTTACTTAGGTCAAAATCAATTTGTTTGTTTATCTTTTAATAATCGTGAACGCATTATTGTAGCCATTACCAGCTTAAAACAACACATGCGGAGAGAATGATACAAGGAAGTAAAGAAGGTGAATATATTTTGTTCAAGTAATTTCATAAACAGTTATTATTCAAATAAATAACAGCTGCGTGTTATCAATTAATTGCATGTACTGTACTTATATTTTGTTCTCATTTGTGACTTTCGGATAATGGCAGATTATGGCCATATGTTAAACAACACCGACAAACGTATACTTGTTAGATAAGAACCATCCTTGTAAATTCGTATATAATGGATTTCAGATGTTCTAGGAAAGTTCATAGATTTATTCATATTTGCTGCTTTAATTATAGCCGATTTATCCAAAAGACTAATAATGAACTATTCCATCAGTCGTCCTTTTAATACAAGTCATCATTGAATATTTAAGAGCAGATAATAAATGATTAAGTTATGTTTTGATTTGATTTACAATAGCCAGATCAATATATAATTACAAATATATAAGTTTTATATGCCACTTTAGTTTTTTTCAAGATACGTGTTGTTATTTTTTCGAAATATTTTTTCTTCTTTGTTGTCAACTGTAAATGAAAATAAATATTAAAATAATAAACTTATGGATAAATCAAACACCTTACTAATTATACTCTTTTTATACGTATACGTCTACATTGGTCCAAAATTATTCCACAAAAATCAACGCAATGTAATTCCTCTTTTCGTTCAAAATCAGTTCACTTTGTTCATTGGCAAAGGGGTGCATGTAGGAATATCTTAGATTCGAATACATCACATTATATCCAGTTATAAACATTATATGTTATAATTACATATAAACGATAATTAAATGTTTTTCTGACAGATAAACGAATTGCGCCAAAAGCAATCAACGTCATCAAATTTATATTGATAGCCTGCAACTGTGAAGAAGTTCCCGCAATCCTCATCTCCACCATAGTTATCTGGTTGTCCAGGCTCCCAGTCAATATAAGAAGGAATCTGGCCATTCCATCATTTCCACGTTATTATCCCATTGGACAGGGTTTTCCTCATTCCATTCAATGCATATGTTAGAGGGCCGGCAGCTGTAATTAGAGTAACTATAGTAATCATTATGTTACTATTGTATTCACCAATCGATCATTAGGACCTAAGATAAGGAAAACGATTCCAAAAGTTTGAGAATATAATTGGACTTTAACCGTTAAATAGAAGAAACAAAACTTTAATAATCATATTTTAGCAATTTCTAAGCCAGTTTTATATATTGTATTTATCAATCTTTTAGCAATGCCACTAAAACATAACGAGATTATCCGTCTCTAGATCTATATATTGTTTTTTGCATTTTTCTTTTTATGCTGTTTCCATTGCTCACATGTCTGTTTAAAACGTTATTGAAAATAATCGTGCAAACTATTGTATGTGGACTTGAAAATTTCTTGCATTTGTCTGTGGGTATCCATTTTGTCTGAGTATAAGTAGCATGTATAATATTAAGGGGTTTGGTGTTGTTTGACTTATTAGCTCATGTAAACCCTTTTCCATTTTTTTTGCAAATATAAGTAGTATATAAGTAGAATACAAGTGCACACGTTATGAGTTATATATTTGAAGTAAACTAATTAAACATAATTAAGTTAGAAAGTGTACCATTCAATTTCTTAAAGACACTGAAACAACCTATGATTTTACAATTTGTTACAACCAATATAAATGCACAGTGTATGTAATATTTTTCAAGACAGTGTTTAAAGTTCATCTGAAAATTTAACAGAAGGGGCCGAAGAGCAAAACAGGTGCGCAACAGCAACAAAACAAAAGAGAGCTGTAAGAAACAGCTTTACAAGATACCTTTGAGAGCATCACGAACTTGTACAAATTCCATCTTATTCCTGATAACGATCAACTTCGCTCCCTCTGCTTCACATGCATCCATTGCTTCGATATAAGTTTTAGTTTCTGGATGAATTTTAAAGCAGAGTCCAAGTGTCTTGTTGAATATATAGTCTCCATCGCATTCTTGTGATTCTAGAATAGGTAAAGGAATAAAACGGGAAATGTTTATAATATAAAGAAACGGAATTAAACAAGTGGAGAGATTAAAGTCCTCTTCTCTCTTTAAAACATTCGTGACAGTGACAGTAAATGGCTGTATTATACAGTGCCATTCCCTTGAAATATTAAATTTTCGACTTGAAGAGCCTTAATTTGTTTAATATCACCCATTCAGATTATGACAATGAATAAGAAAATAACTAGGGAATGTATGCTGTGAATAGTTCTGAGATTATCAAATATAGTACTAGGTAAGCAAAACACAATTATCACTTTTGTTGGATATTAGATTTCAAATAGACACATGTCACGATGCTTATGATATATATATATACATATATATATATATATATATATATATATATATATATATATATATATATATATATATATATATATATATATATATATATATATATATATATATGATATACGTGATGGGAGGAGAACGATCTACACGATGTATTCGAATTACATAAACTGCCGCAGGTTAACAGGGAGGAGATGCCTTCCTTGTCCCACAACAACTGAGATGTGTCTAGGTTATTCTCAAAGTCTTGGTCCAGCATCCATTTATTGCTGTAATCACCTTCCGATAAAAACTGATTACTTGAATGAGGCAAATATATATATATATATATATATATATATATATATATATATATATATATATATATATATATATATATATATATATATATATAATTTACGCGTTGCATTCTGTTCATAACTACTTAATGAGATCAGTTGTTAAAATATTGATGAAGGATGAAATGTAGATGACGTGTGCTTATGGAATATAGAAAGTGGATGCAATTAACCTGTTGGTTTTGCTTATGGAATATAGAGAATGGATAGAATTTACCTGTTTGGCTGCTTATGGAATATAGAACATGGATGTAAATAACCTGTTATTTTGCTTATGGAATATAGAGATTGGATGCAATTAATATGTTGGTTTGCTGAATACTAAAAAAAGGATAACAATTGTTTTGTGTGTGCTAATGAAAATACAGAGAAAGGATGAAATTTACTTTATGTGTGTTTATGGAAACATTAATAAAGGATGGAATTTATATGGTGTGTGTTTATTTAAATATTGAGAAATGATGAAATTCACCGTATGTGAGCACATGGAAATTTTGATCTTGGATGAAATTTAATTGACATTTGGATGATGAAAATACTAACAAAGTACGAACTTTTTATGTTGTATGCTTATGAAAAAAATGAGTAAGGATAGAATTTACTTGATTTGTGCTTTTAATAACTTTTCAGAAGGATGAAATTTACCTTCTTTCCATATGAAAGTATTATTCATGACATATTCAAAAAGTTTTGTATATTTATGTCTTTTTCACAGTGATGGAAACTAATGAAACATAATGGAATAATAGACATATGATGCAAAATCATGCAATGTTGACAGAAATGACAACACAACAGCTATTTAATTACTACTACTACTAATAATAAGACTAATAAGATGTCAAAAGAGCAACATGGTAATGAGCTCGTGTAGAAACTATATAGTCTGTGGATAGCGTCTCCCGTGTAAAGTTGGGAAAAGAAGATATTTGCAAATGTAAAGACAATTTCGGGATTTGTTTCATTTTTGAAGATAAAGTTACTCATTATTATTATTATCATCATCCACATCATCATCCACATCATCATCATCATCATCATCATCATCATCATCATCATCATTGGATGAAATCAGTATCATTTAAAATCAAACAAAGACGCTAAACATGTATTTGCAGCAGATGACATTTTATATCTATTAGTTTGATCATATGGAATCGTATTTCAAAAATGGTATAATATTAGATGTTTACAAAACAATAACAATTATTTGGATGATGTGTCCTGTCAGTATTGTGTCAAATACATGACATGTCTATAATGTACAGCAGCAGAGGGGGCGAATACGACGTCTCTAATTGGGGTAGATTTTAAGCAAAACATTTTAAGTCTCCTTTTGCCAATGGAGCTCTAACAATTTTAGGGCCCTATTTGTCAAATTAAGAGGAACCCGAGGGTGCAAAAACCTCTAAAAAAAATTGTCGTCGCCGCCCTCCTTGGGTTAACCAAATATTTTATCAAGTCCTACACGATATCGCGTCCGAGGGTCTGCTAAATGTTTCGTCACAAATCCATGTGGGATTGACTGAGCGTGACTAAAGAAATTTCTAAATTGATTATGATCCATATCACCGCAGCACCAAGTCTGGTGAATATTTCGTAGTGCATGATTATCAACTCCGTTTAACACACACCATAAATTGCAGATATATCTCTGATCACCTTCGGAATTTGTGTATACCGTTGAGTGACATATATCACATCAGTATTTTTGGGTCTGCCTCAAGAAAATATCCTAGCGGGATTCTTTTGATTATCTAACATCACATCGTCGTATACGACTAAATTGTTAATATCTCCATTAATATCATCAATGCTCGCTGCTTGATCGATATCGGTTATAAACTCAATAATACCCTCACCGGATTCTTCTACCGCGCTGTCGTTAACATCTTTTAACACATTGTAACATCGCTGATCGTCTACACTAGGAGCTATCAAATACAACTTGTCCATTTCATCCATCTCGTTATTAAATTAATTAGCTGTTGTGTTTTACCACTTCCAGATGGTCCAATTATAATCATTCTAATTGAATTCGGCAACATCACATGGTGTTTAATAGGTTCTCGTCGTCGGGTAGCTGAATAATCAATTACATTAATGTTTTTATATATAAATTATGGATCTATATTGTGTGAAGTGTAAGGCGCGTACTGGCACAAACGATTTGACGACGATTACAACTAAAAATAAGCGATCAGCACTTTCTGGTAAGTGTGTACAATGTGGTACCAAAAAATTTAGATTTGGTTCTATGAAATCTGCAGGAAATGCTAGCATTTTTGATGATTTAAAAACAAACGAGGAGGTGATATTGCAGCCAAGCTAACTAAACTTCCAGGGACACCATGGGCGAGGTATCCAGGAGAAAAACACCTTCCAGGATATAGTTACTGTGGACCCGGAACTAGACTCAATATCCGACTCGAAGATCAAAACCAACCTCGACACGGTGAAGAACCAATAAACGCCATTGATAAGGCGTGTCATGCCCATGATGTTGCTTATAAAATCAGTAATCTGCAACACAGACATATCGTAGATGTGACATTGATTCATGCGTTGAATTATATCACTGATAAATCCTTCAAAGAAAAATTGGCTTCATGGCTAGTAAAATCGACAATGAAAGGTAAATTGATGTTAGGCGCTGGTAATTAATAACAACATGGAATCTATTTACTATTCTCCAAAGGATACTGGCGGGGTAAAGCAGCAATCGGTAAACTCGCCAACGCCGCAAAAGTGAAAAAGGCCACTGCGGCTAATTGGTTATCCAAACTGGCTATATGGCAAATTTATCTACCACCGCCTAAACAAGTTAACTACTCGCATTTTGGTGTGACCGTTCCTAATGAGGTTCATCAGGCTGATATACTATTTCTGCCACATGATGGTGGTTACAAATACGCGTTAACTGTAGTTGATGTTGCGAGTCGATACCCGAGGATACTCAATTACCTCCGCGTGGTCTTAACTAGCACCTCTACGTCTGTTGCACTCAAGACAAGTCAGCATCACATTATCTCTGGTATGATCAATGATGCTATATTTTCTGTGTACGGTAAATTGTCGAGAATCCTTTTCCGACGCCAACTCATTACACAATTGCAACTCACGTAGTGATTATTCTGTTGTTGTTTCAGTGTAATTATTAATTCAGCATCAATATCAAAATCTCTATTATTTTTTTATCCTGCTGTTTATAACCAGAAAGTTTGTTCTGATTATATCATTATCAACAATATTGTAGTGTCGTTATAGTCTAGAACAGCTCTTCGAAGCTGATTTATTCTTCGTACTCTGGATACCGCGAGATAAACTAAATTTGACCACTCGATGTGATTATCCACTATCCAAACAATTGTATTTGATATAGTCAATCCCTGTGAAGAATGTATCGTCGCTGCGTAACCTAGCGTCCACGGGGATTTATCAGCACGCAATGCATCTTCGACGACGCTGATATCAACCAGAACAATATCATTTAACACTAATTTCTGCTTTTCACGCTGTCCTGGAATATCAACTTCGATATTTTGTCGCCGTGTATCCTTGGGTCTATAACACAACGGCACTGGAAGTGTTGCAAATTTACATTTATGCGTTTCAAATAACTTCATCTGAAGTGTGTCCCTGACTATCTTTCTACTTGCAATTATCAAATCGTTTGTTCTCCACGCTTCCCAGAAATCATTCATGGGAGTTTCTGAAATTATTTTACGCGCTATTTCACATTGGATTCTATCCGGATGTAATCTGATTAGTTTTTTGAACTCGCGTAATTGTTCATCAAGTGCTCTATGATCGGTATTAATCTCTTCGTAATAGTCTACAAAATTCTTTAGCCAATCATGCGGCGACTAAACGACAAATGGTGGTGATTGGATGTGGTCGCCACACATGACGACTTTTGTGTTCGCGTGCAATAACCACTCGAGAAACTTTTGTAATACATCTAACGACACTATGCATATCTCATCCCAAATTACGACTCCAGGAACAAATTTCTCACCCATTCGTTCAGGAGTCCATTCATCGCCTTTCCATCGAAAGAAACTGTGATAAGTACAAGCATTTACCCCACGCTCTTTTATTTCTCTGGCAAGTCTGTGTGTTGGTGTTAGCAGAATCATATTTGATTTGGAAACGCTAGCGTGAAAATCCGTAGAATTTTTTCCACGAAATAACTCAATCGCACGCGTCGTCTTTCCTGACCCGCCACAGCCGTTTAGGTAGCTGGTTTTATATCGATATATTTGATCAGATATCTGCGGTGCATTAGAAAGTTCTGATATTTTATCGCCGCTCAAATATTTATCATGCTGATTCGGAATAATCACACGTTATTTCCCGCTTAATTCTCCAACATCCGCAACTCTCGTCACCAGTAGCTTTTTTACCGCTAGTGAATTCAGCCACTGCTTTGTTGTGTTTCATGTCTATGTAAAATGAATCAGTGGCGACTCTAACCGCCGTGTCAGGAAATCTATTTATCATCGAAAATAAATTGATAGAAATATTAGCTAGCATAGACGCTCTCAAATATGTATACTGAAGATTTTCTCCGTCTGCGTAAGTAACAATTGTATCAAATTTTGTTCCATCGGACAAAAAGCGTCTTTACAACCCACGTATATACCTTTACTCGTTATATCCTTGATGATAAAATCGTATTGAACGCTATCTATAATCAACCATGAAGAATATCGTGTATTGTCGTATTTTCCACCTTGTGTGAATTTACCTATTATTCTTCTACCGAGATCTTTTGCGTCTTTATTAATAACTTCAAATAGCTGTTTGGACCATTTCACGATATATTCTTCGTCAAGATCGGGAAACTATTCATTGTTCGCTGAATATACTATATAGACTATCGGGTTGTGGTAACCAGACTTCAGTCTGCGCGTGATATGATATAATCGCTTCACTGACAATCAGCGATATCAGCATTCTACAATCAATCATATATCGTAACAGCACTATTGGCATCCAATGTTTTTCAGACATGTGTCTACCAATCAAAACATAACAGCATGGATGAAGTCCTTTAGCCAATTCAAATGATACCACACGAGCGAATCCGGTTAAATCAAAATCAGGCAGTGGTCCACTAATAGGAACGCGGGGCATCTCATGGGTGGGATGTCCACATCGCTTGAAGTATTCAGCGCATTCTCCGTACCCGAGAAAACTCCCGGGATAGCACGCGACTATATCAACTGAAATAATAGTTTCAGGGTTGTATTTTGTATTCCATAATCCGCCGTGGTTGTATTCGATGCAGCTTAATTTGATGTATGTGAGAAACTCAGCTCGCGTTGGTTTCCACGAGTTTCTCTTTCTCATAAAGTGAGCCGCAACCGAGGGAATTGTAAAGCAATTTGTTAATAATTGTTCGTCGTCGAAATTCTTCGAGAAACTACTAGCTATTTTTTCATCTTGTCATGAAGGGCATCGGTACGGTATTATTCTCCACTGGGTCTCACAAACTGATCGAATCCACCCTCGGGGTTTTCAGCGCTGTGAAGTAACCACACTGATACAGGATCGTTTTGACTCAACTGGTGAATAAAATCGAATAATTTTTTCTCAGAGAATTCTGAGGGGGATTCAACGGGTATATACTTTATTGTTCGTTTCCGCGAGAATATTGTTACCGCAGATGTCCATGCGTGTTCGTTATGATCAATAATTTTGATTGGAACTCCATTTGATTTATATTTTGATTCGTATCTCTGGCCGGTTATCGTCGCTACGGTTATTGGAAATCTTAATGATGTTTCTAAATCAGCTATATCCTGAATCGATGCTTCGTTTTTCCTAACTGTTAATTCCCATTCGGTTATTTTTTGCGTCTTAGATCAGTCAATTTGTTCCCCCAGGATGCATTTGTGAAGTGTTCAAATTATTCGTTCTGCTACACAATTGAGTGGCAAAGCCACTGACGACAGTTTCGTTTTTTTTGTTTTTCAATACTCGGTTTATCATCTAACGGATATACCCCGTAAACAACTGCTGTTACAGGATAAGATCTCTCGTAATACGGTTTGTCAATTCCAGTCAAAATTCCTAAGTTTGGAATCTCGACTCACAGTGACAGTTCTCTTATCCTTCAAGATCGGTTCAAATTTATCACGAATAATCCAATCTCCGGTGTCTGAACGAATAATGAATTTTATTCTAAAAAAATACCTTTTTCTAAGATATGAAATTATCACTGCTGCGCTTTTATCGTTCATGGTAGCATCAACTTCACCATTGATTTGAAATGTCGACCAGCAGTGAGATGCTCCGTCACGCTTGAATTCATTAAAACAATCACGAATTTTACTTATCATGGTTCTATCACGAATTTTACTCTTTGTTTTATCAGAAACTCTATCGAGATTGAATTTAGCATTTTTCCAAGGCGTAATTTTCGATAATCTCTCGAACTCCTTTATGCTATAATTAAAACAAGTATTTAAATAGAAGGATTTGATATAATGAATCATTGCAAATGGCTCATGATTGGATCAACAACCCCGTGTAACAAATCATGCAGAAAGGAGTTCTGTGGATATCATATGCAAAGTGTTCGACGTGGAAGCCTTAGCCCCCTACCATTCATACGATTTGGGGATGGGGTTAGAGGAAAATCGCAGTTGTATCTGAGTTGCGGTGGTAAGCGATTCAGAGATTTGAAGCGTTATTATGATAAGAGAATCAAAGATTCCACTAAAAACTCCATCAAGGACGCTGACACTGACAAAGTCAACGACAAAGTTATAAAAACTCCACAAGACTACATCGAAAGATTTCCAAATGTAATAATTAGACCAAACAATTAATTAGACAAATAGTATTAGTATACAAATGAACCAAGAATTCAGATCGCATCCCTTGATTGCAAACTATGAAGCATCCAGTCATGGTATTATCAGAAACCGCAGATTGAAGAAGCCAGTTAGTTTTGTGACTAATCAGGGGTATTTGAGGTTTCGCGCTGGAGGGAAGAATTATTACTGCAATCGTTTCGTGTATGAATGCCATAACGGATTGATCGAAGATGGTTTTGTTATCGATCACATTGATTCCAATGTTAATACCAATTCTTTATCAAATCTGTAGGTTGTTACACAAAGCGAAAATTTGAAACGAGGAAAGACTGGACAATGCTCGAAAAAAGCGAGACCTTTAAGATCTTTTAATACAACAAATAACGAAGAAATAGTATTTCAATTAATAGCTAGCGCCGGTAGATATTTCGATATTTGTCCACCTTCTGTTCAATGCGTCGCAGAGGGAATTTATCGATCTGCAATTTCAAAAAAGACCGGACAAAAAATTCAATTCGTTTATGCATAGACATCCATTATTCATATTAGAAATATATAATTATCAATAATATGAACTTTGAAAATATCAATGATGTGATAACCGACATTTTAGTTTTGAAATCTCAGGGGATTTACACATCGGATAATTTAGACTGCGATCAAATTATGTCCGACTTCCAGGATATTGAATACGGCGCTAACAATAACAAATATGAACTACCCAAACAATATGCATTAATAAAACGAATTCAGAATTCTATCCGTGATTCCCTGTTATGCTGTGACGACGTCAGTAAGTTTGTCCCGTTATTTAATATCGTGGAAAAGATAAGAAAACAATTAGGGAAACAGTATGAAGTAAAAAGGACGATTAATTCCAAAATCAGAAATATAAGATTGTTAATTGAACAAAATGAAAAACCTCTTTCGGATAATTGTTAGTAAAATACTTACTACAAACCTTGGACGGTTTTACTACAACGAAGTTGTAAAATATTTTTTTTTATTACTGAAATACATTTTCATAGTAAAATATTTTTTTATTACTGAAATAAATTTTCATAGTAAATTTTTTATATTTAGTCGTTTTTGACTGATTTTGTCCATTTATTGACCGATTTTGGCAATTTTTGGACTGATTTTCGCCATTTTTGACTGATTTTAAGCGGTTTCAGTAGGGTCAAATGGTCGATTTTCTATGGTAATTCTCGTAGACTTTTTCACTTATAAATGACTTTGAGTAAAAAAATCATTAAAAAAATCACAAAAAATCGCAAAAAACTCCAAAAACGATTTAAAAACGACAAAAACGACCAAAAATGACTGTTGTTTTCAGTAGGATCAAATGGTCGATTTTGCATGGGATTTCTCGTAGACTTTTTCTCTTAGGAATGACTTTAAGTACTACAAACATGTATACGTCCATGGACGATCATAAGTGTGTTACTACAACGAAGTTGTAAAATTTCGTAGTAAAATATTTTTTTTATTACTGAAATAAATTTTCATAGTAAAATATTTTTTTATTACTCAAATAAATTTTGATAGTAAAATATTTTTTTTTCTGTCGTTTTTGACTGATTTTGGCTATTTTTTTGACTGATTTTGGCCGTTTTTTGACTGATTTTGACTGATTTTAAGCGGTTTCAGTTGAAAATTTCAAAGAACTTTTACGGTGAAATGGTCGATTTTGCATGGGATTTCTCGTAGACTTTTCCTCTTAGGAATGACTTTGAGTAAAACATCATAAAAAAGTCACAAAAACTGACTAAAAACGACTAAAAAACGACCAAAAATACACTAAAAACTGGGCTGGTTTCAATCTGGTCAAACTATCAATTTTGCTTGGGATTTCTCGTAGACTTTTTCACAAAAATCATTTTCGGGTGACAAAATCACTGCATTTAGATTGAAATCTCTTCGTACATGAAAATCTCTTCGAGATTCAAATTGGAAAATTGTTTAACAATTGAAAATTTGTTTACTCTTTCAATAATGGTCAACGAAGCTTTAACAACTAGATTGGCTCGTGAGCGACTAGATTCAATTAAGAGATTTATACCAATCCGCGACTTGTCAGGAATAAACTGCAACCTAGACAGAGTTTACAAACTAATTTTGCTGCGGGGTCTGAAGAATTGTTTAAACCAATAACCACAGCAACGAAAGGGGTAGAGCGTGCTATATACGGAGATGTTCCCGAGACGGGGACAAGAAAAGAAAAGTCTCTTATTGGTAAAAAATAGCAGCAGAAACTGAACAAACAAAACAAGCTGTACAAAAACTCCACGGTGATGAACTACCTAAATCAAAAAGAACAGTAGATGATTTACACGCGAGATTTAACGAGGAAGGGTTAGCAGCAATTGATGAGACTAAACTAACAGAAATTCCTAAGCTTGTTGTTACGACTTATGAAAACAGAAAAAAATTGTTAAAACCAAAACACCATACGTATGTTAGGAGTATAACTCATTGGGCTGATATATTCTACAAAATCAAAAACTAAAGCAAGTCAAATTGATACCGATAATGCATCATACATAGGATATATCAATGCGTTGGGTACAGTGTCTAAACAATTTGAAGAACTAAAACAACAACAAAAAACCGCAAAAATTACAAGGAAAGCGACAGCAACCTTCAAAGAAAATATCTTTCTCGCCTAAAAAACAACAACAACTACCACCCCAAGCTTCGAATCGAGATGATGATGATGATGATGATAGTTATTTACAAGAAACGGATTTAGAAAAGCTGGATGCTAGTAGCGGGGAGGGATTTTTTCTAAATCTCGAAGAGATTCCAATCAAAGATTTTCCAGTGGAATTTCAGGTAGTGGTCTAGTTAGTTGTCCTGGTAATGTTCTCAGCGATATAACACGATTAGAAGTTCTCATCGGAGGAAAACAAGCTGGAAATAACTCACCGGAACTGATTAATGAAGCAGATGATATCTGCAGGCGGTTATTTCAAGGCGGTATAATGGATATCAAAACATATCGAGATTTCATGGACGAGTTAGTGGAAAATCCTACTGATCATTACAGCGACTGAAAATCCTTTGGATTGGAAATTGCTAGCAATGAAAATTGTTTACGATTTCACGATTATAAAACACTAGCATTTAGAAATTGCTAGCAATTTCAGAATAAGATGATCATACACTACAACCATGACAAACCATCCCCCGTCTACGTGATAAACTCACTATTTCCAGTTTATAGAGCGTACTATGGTGATGGTCTCGGTGATACAATTGCGGGGTTATTTGCAAGAATGGCCCCAAAACTGATGCCGTTGGCTAAACAATTAGGAATGAAAGCAATTGATGTTATTCGTGATAAGGGTATTAGTGCTGTTGGTGATCTTGCCAGAAAAGCGTTTTCAGCCGCGAAGGATAAAATAACAGCGCTAGTTCGGCGGCGAAAGAAACCAAGACCACTGCCATCTACAGCGGAAATGCCTGCACTGGTTAGTAAAATAATAAATAACGCAGTAGAACAGAAACTAGCGTCGCTGGTGACTCCGACGTTGACAGCAAGTGACCAGGATAACATAACTGCAAATATGATAGCGGGAAGTGGCTTAAAAAAACCACGACTGGGGAAATCTTACGGATTTTCACGACAGCGTTTTTACGACGATGATGAAAATCCTACGGATTGGAAATTGCTAGCAATGAAAATTGTTTACGATTTTACGATTTAGATCTACGAATATGGAATAAAATGTTCAAACGGTCACCTGATACAGCGTTTGATATAGACGCCCCAGTGCTCCAGAATGATTCCGTACGTGATTATCAATTTTATTCTTATCACGCAGTACAACCAGATCTCCGATCAAGAATCGAACTTCAAGTTCATGATACCAGTAAATACTTTCTACAGTGTGAAGCGTTTATCGAAGTAAAAGGAGAACTTGTAACAGCTGCCGATACTCCTGCTGTACCATCACCATATGACAATAACCCAACTATCCGAGTTGGTTTTGTCAATAACGGTATCATGGCGTTCTTTGAAAGCACTAGATATCTCATCGATGGTAAAGAAATTGAATCTATAGAGCGTGATGTTGATGTTGCCACAACAATCATAGGGTTAGCAAGATATTCTGGTGATTATACAAGATCAGCGGGTCCATCTATGATGTTTTCTAAGGATATTACTGATCACCCTGAACACGTCCAGTTTTCTAGAGTAAAGGCAACACAAGCTACTGCAGTTGATCCAGAACCAGCCGGATATGTAAGACCAGCTGGTACTTTTGATGTCATAAATAACATCCCTAATTACAACCTAGGATTTGCAACACGCGTAGCAACGTTGCAGGGGCAGCGTCGACAATTTTCATGCGCGATTCCACTGCATCATATATTTGGATTCTGTAGAAACGTCCGAAAAGTTATCTATGGAGCTAAGTATACAGTAGCGCTTGTGCGAAAAGGTACTGATAATGATGCAATCTGGCGTGGCGCTGATGCCCCCGAGGTTAAAGTTATCTTAACAAAACTATCATTATGGATGCCAGTGTTGACTCCATCAATCACCGCAGAACAGCGACTACTATCATTTATGGATCAAGGAGGAAAGTCGTTGTTGAGTTGGTTATCAGTGACCACGGATATTAAACAGGATAATGTTGATGGTATATTTACATGGCACCTGGCATCAAAACAAGGTGTTTCAGCTCCACGTCATATATTTATTGCGTTGCAGAATAATGAGCGAGTTGGTAATCAATAACGCAGCCATATGATATTTGATCAGGTAGGCGTTCATGAAGTCTCGCTGAGAATAAACGGACAACAGGAACCATCCGAGGATATACAACTTAATTACACCACTAACCATATTGCACGTGTATATCATAATATATTGTCATATATGGCACGTGATCAAAATGTTGATACTGGTTTGCAAATATCACAGTTGGATTTTAAAAATCTGTATCCGATCTATTACTTTTCGTTGGAACATCTTGATTTAACAAGACAGTCTGTCCTTGATACACACTTTAGAGCCCGTGTACTCCGTCCTGGTGGTATTGCTAATTATAGAGCAGTTGCTGTCATTCTCAGCGACAAATCAATGCTACTCGAAGGTGTTGGCGGAAGAATGAGAGTGATAGATGTACCAGTGGAAAATCTTTGAAAATTCTACGAACTTTTCATTGAAAATCCTTCCGACTTTTCCATTGAATCGCTTTGCGATTTATAATTAATCTGTTATTGTATAACGTCATATAGTGTTATTAGTGTTGCCCTGACGCCGGGTCAGGTCAAGAAATTGCAATTGGAATCAGCTAAAACATGCGGAACCACTATCACGCTGAAACACAATCAGATGACTGGCGGAGCGAATAAGTTGTCGCTGACGACTCGTCAAGTAAAACACTTCAATGATGCGTTCAAGGATAAAAAAGCCGTTCAGATCACTCTCTCTGCAGCTGCGATCAAAAACATGATTAAAACCGGTGGTATATTCCCGTTGTTAGCTGCGATTCCAGCGTTGATTGCCGCGTCTGCCCCAGCGGTTGGTAAAGCGGCGGCGTTAGAAGCCGTTGAAACTACAGCAGGAATGGAACTAAAGAAAGCAGCTGGGCAGGGGTATAAAAAAAGGGAAAGGGTCTAAGACTACCAGGAACCCCGTATTCATGGTACAGCAGAAACGGTCTGAAAATCCCACTAGTTGGAGAGTCTTTGATTGAAGAGTCTTTGACTCCAATGTCCAATTTTGATTTACTCGATGCTGCTAAGAAATTGGCCATAAAAAATTTCAGAGGTGTCTTTATGAAAGATCAGTTGCCGGCACATCCTACAGCGTTGAAACCAGTATTATTAATCTAGATAACAGCACCGGACCTGATACTCACTGGGTTGCATACGCGATTGATCCACGTGCAATCGTTTTTCTCGATTCATATGGATTAGCGCAGCCGAAGGAATTCTTGCGTTATATAAACCGCTTAAAAACTCCTTGTTGGTATTCTACGCTACCAACACAACTAATGAATGATCCACCAATATGCGGCCGTGAAGTATTAAATGTCCTTGACGCTATTTCAACATCTGGAAAACCACCACATGTTGTCGTAAATGAATACACTAGTAATCGCTGGCGAAAATCGAAGATTTTTGAACGAAGAGATTTTAGAGAGAGATTATATAAAATAACATGATTGATATTTGGGGGAGATCTTTATAAGCGCTGACGAAACCCGAACCCGATGGCACTGCTGGAATATCTGCAACCGATGGTATAAAAAAATAATCGAAGATGAAATAGCTGAGACGTTGAACTTAGCAAGTGTTGACCCCAGGGAAATAGTTGTATTTCAAGATCGTCAGGGTAAATTGAAAACTAGTACTGTTTCCCTGGATGATATTTTTGTTAAACAACGAGACGCAATCGAGAACACAATTGCGTTATTTTTGGATCAAAGTAAACTTAAACCCGGCATACTTATGTCAACAATCACAAATACACTTGCCAACTACGATAAGGAATTTGACGATCATATGAAAAATTATAACCAATTTCGCAAAAATGTCATCAACAAGTTCTTTGGGTCCCGGATTGTAATTACGCCGCCTCTCGCTGAAAATAATTCGTTTGTTGATGATCAAAAGGTCATCAATGACCTCACTGATACAATTTTTACAACAACAACATCCGAAAAAGTGTCAACTACATATTCAGAAATAATCAAAAAACTTAATGTAATCGCTGAAATTAAAAAATCTATCGAGGATAGTAAAACAACAATCGACGCTATCAAAGATGATTTTGAAAAAAAGGTCGAACGACTCGATAAAATAAAAATTCCCCATCCCGTAGATGGTATCCGTAATGTTGTGTACATGGTCAGATATGGAATCAAGGATTGGATCAGAGACGCCAATACCACGATATTATGGGGTGTTCCCTCTGGCAGGGATTACAGTAATGCGATTTACCGATTTACAATAATATCTGATGATCAATTTGCAATAACATGTATAAATCTTATTAACAAATCTATTTTTACAAAAGGTATCAAAGTGGTAACATTTAAATATCATCCAAACGGTATAGAATTTGAAATGCAAGCGGTTGAAGATAACGTGATTAGAAAAACAATAACATGGATTATGGAATTTGTAACGAATATACCTGACGATGATTAATTCTGGAAATGCTAGCATTTCAACGATAACATTTCCAATATCGATGACATCAACGATTTCATCATCGCAATATCGCTATGATCAAGCCAGAGAGTTTCCAAATATCACAGGAGAATCACCGCGGTTGATGTTACCGTATACTCTGTGAGTGGTGTAATCACCGGAGCTGGGTGAATGGTGTAATCACCGGAGCTGGTATAATACTCTCCTCGCTGACAATGATTGCCCCGATTGCTGTTCCAATTTGTATATCATCCATGACGCATGGAAAACAAACAGCACCACAACCACAAACAACTATCCTTAAATATAATAATGACCCAGACAGAGGCGGCAGACATATCGCTCCGTTCAACGTAAATATATCCACGGTGATAGCGCTAAATTTAGTATGTGATGTTATCGAAGGAAGCTATCAAATAAATCTCGAGCGATCAAATCAAGCTCAACAGGGATATATTCTATATTCATTTGCACCAACAGCTCCTCCAGGATTTCTAATTATTGAGTCTCCGGTTAATCCAGACTATATGCGAATTCATAATGCTTCGCTAACGAGAATCAACTTCAAACTCGTTGACCAGTCTAATAATCTAATTGATTTACAAGGCGAGGTTTTACAAATTAGTCTGTTTGTGAAATCATACATGATTTTCATCGTAAATGAATTGTTAACCCATAGGTGGCGGCGACCACGACTTTTTTAGAGGTTTTTGCACCCTCGTGTTCCCCTTAATTTGACAAATAGGGCCCTAAAATCATTAAGGCTCCATTTGGCAAAAGGAGACTTAAAATGTTTTGTTTAAAATCTACCCCAATTAGAGACGTCGGATTCGTCCCCTCTGCTGCTTGTACAAAATTCATGTATTCTATATAATTTATTAAATACAGTGAAATGTGTAAACTTTTTTGCATCAGTAAGGCTTTATGCGCTTCTTTAAAAATGACTTATTTTATATTTAACAAATTGTTGCCATCATGTTCGCTACAAATGCTAATGGGAGATAAAGGACATGTTATTATTATTTATTAAAATAAATTTTGCAACTTGACATTCGACAATAAGTAACATATTTCCCCAGTCAGTTCCTTATGTTTTCATTGTACCTACTTGTGTAATATTTCCATCCTAATTGCATTGATTGGCCAGAAGGGAGACCACGCATGTATGACTGGGACCCCAGACATTTCTTCAGTGAAGGATGATAGAAGAACGATCTACACGTCGGATTCGAATTACATAAACTGTCGCAGGTTAACAGGGAGAGGATGCCTTCCTTGTCCCACAACAACTGAGATGTGTCTAGGTTATTCACAATGTCATGGTCCAGCATCCATTTATTGCTGAAACCACCTTGCGATAGAAAATGTTTACTTGAATGAGCAATATATATATATTATATATATATATATATATATATATATATATATATATATATATATATATATATATATATATATATATATATATATATTAATGTAAGGAACAAATTAAAAAATCAAACAAAACGGAGTGAAAGAAAAAAAAATAACAAGGAAAATAAATAAGAAATAGGAAATAACACACTCAATAATTCAATCAATATTTATATCAATCTGACTGCATGGACGTCAACAATAAGCATACGTACATGTATGTATGTATGTATGTATGTATGTATGTATGTATGTATGTATGTATGTATGTATGTATGTATGTATGTATGTATGTATGTATGTATGTATGTATGTATGTATGTATGTATGTATGTATGTATGTATGTATGTATGCATGTAGGTCGGTAGGTAGGTAGGTAGTTAGGTAGGTATGTATGTTTGTATGTATGTATGTATGTATGTATGTATGTATGTATGTATGTATGTATGTATGTATGTATGTATGTATGTATGTATGTATGTATGTATGTATGTCCGTCTGTCTGTCTGTCTGTCTGTCTGCGTGTGTATACATTAATAATAATAATTCCATTTCAAGCATCAGCTACGCCTTGTTTTATATCTATACATCATACATGTATCAGTTACAGGAAATATTAATGTCCATTGATGTCTTCACGGTAGGGATCCTAATTCCTCCTTAAAAAATAACAAGGGGAAGGGCAAAAGTTTCTTTTTGGAAAGTGCTGAAACTTTTAAATGAGTAAAGTTTGACAATAATATTTAGCATGTATAGATGTTTTGAATTCGTGTTTTCGCATTCGATATTTATAAAGTTATCCAGCAACGTTTCATATCCATTTCATTTGAATCAGTACTTTACATACATTGTATGGAATTTGCTGCGGGAGGAATTAATAGAAATTCCTTGCTCTATAAATGTATACACGATATAACTTGAATATGCTAATACTATTGTGTAATATAGAATTAAATGAAATCAATCTCAATAATGTTTAGTAGAAAATTAAGAAAAAAAATACTTTTAATAACATTTAAAGAAAATTTCAACCTTGCTACTTTTACTACAATAAATTGTGCTAATAGTTACAACACTCTGGTTGAAAGTAAAACAAGTTAATAGTGAAGAAAACAATTATGAAACAGCTATTGGCAAAATTTGAATTGTTGTTATATTATTAGCTGTTGCTCTATTATGAACGTCGGAGACAACTCCGATCGCATAGGGGTTAGAGCGTCCGCCTTGGATGCTGGAGGTCGCGGAATCAAATCCCAGCCGAGTAAAACCAAAATCGTATAAAAATGGCACCAAAGCTGTCTTGCTATGCGCTTATCATCACGAGTTAGTGTTACGACTAGTCGGCATGGTGACACGATAGAGTGACTAGGTGGGATATCATGCTATATGTCTGTGACATGATGCCCCATTGGTTGACATCACAATAATATGTCACACGACATATATCGTAGCGAAATGATTTAGAAATTGTTCAAAATATGTTAAAGATGCAACAGCAACAACACACTCACGCAGATGAACATGGGACAAAATGAGTTAAAACGTTTGAACTGCTGTTATATGAACAAGATAAACATAGTCCTGAATTAGCTTCACCGGATTGATTAAGGATGCAATAAAGTATGGGACACTAATGTAGACTGGCATAAACTGTGCAAAAATTTGCAACCTTAGCATAAAAACAAAACTAAAATTACATTGACATCATTTTAATAATAATACCACTGATTTAGATACCTATCAGTTTATGTCTCCAAATATTAATCTTGATCTACCTGAGTGAGAGAGAGAGAGAGAGAGAGAGAGAGAGAGAGAGAGAGAGAGAGAGAGAGAGAGAGAGAGAGAGAGAGAGAGAGAGAGAGAGAGAGAGAGAGAGAGAGAGAGAGATACTGGCCAAAATGCAACCAACAATCATTGCCAAATAATAGATACGTTTGAGTAGAACCTTTTCCATTAGGAATCCTGGAATGAAGGTTTTGGAGAAATGGGACGTCAGTCTTTCGTTCTGTGAGAGGAGCTGCAGGTAAAGACGATTTATATCTTGATGAGATGATGATGTGACATGCGCAATATGAGATCTATGTTTCAACGAATTTGGATGAGTTATTAAAACGTTTCATAGGTACCTAGGTACAGCGAGCACATACATTAACATTATCTATGAAAATGTATGAAATACAACTTGCCATGTCAGTTTTAAAGATAACATTGTGAAATATTAATTAAATTCCCCTAAGAACATACAATTTACATTGAAAGTGTATATTATTGTCTTCGTGGCGCTTTGTAAACGGTGCATATCTTAGTAATAAATGTCCAGACAGTGCAAGAAGAGAATTCATTTTCATTTGCAGGTATTGATCTTTAGTTTCAATAAACGTAATAGGCAAGGATTACATTATCCATCAAGTAATGTTGTTTTTCGTCTCTTTAATTTGCACCATGTAAATATCGTGCCAGTTATCAATGTCTATTCAAGATGTTTAAATTGTTGATATTAAAACAGACAAAAACTCTGAATTTGCAAATACCATTTAGATGCTAATTAAGAATATACACACACACACACACACACACACACACACACACACACACACACAGCCTTTCCACAGAATCATGATATTCGTGTATTGTATGTATTGATATATTTGATTAATGGGTCCTAAAATGTATAAACTATATCTCAACAGTAAATGTCTCAAATACTCAGTTCTAAAAACAAAATGAATGAATAAGAGAAAATGTGGGATAAATTGGATCATCCTATTTAGATGAATGAATGGATGGATGGATTGAAGAGACATGAACAAAAGAATATGAAGTAAACGCCAGTTGATGTTAAACAAGCTACTAAAACTTAGAAAAGTACGATATATGTTTAAGGTAACCGTCTTCGCACACATTTACACCTATCCGCATCATACCTGACCGTATTATGAACAAAGAGTTTGTATAGTTTGTTTGATTCTTTGTTTGATCAGGACTGTTAACGTAGCTGTAACAATTTTCCAGTCATATTGCTACAATGTCTGCAGTGGGGCAGTTTATATTGATGTCTAGCACTGGGGAATCATGCCACAGACAAGTAGAATGTTATAAAAAAACTGAACTATTGACAAATGTAAATGATAGGAGTATTAATTTAAAAAATTAGAGTAAAAGAATAACATTTCAAATCTCATACAATATATACAAAATATAAAATAAGAAGAATTTTATTTAGCACAAAAATCAGAAAGAAATATGAACATAACTTAAGATTAAACGGTATCAGAGTTTGCACTCGTGCGAGTTTCAGAAATTTATGAAGGAATTATATGTGTCGCGTGTGAGCGTAATTATGTTTCAATCCTTATCCTAGGGTACATAATATATATCATTCTTCAACTGGAATGATTGCAAAATGTTTTCGTCTTAACAGACTAGATTATAATTTAGAATTTGTTCGATTTTGCATTAAAATGTTTTTTATAAGCCTCTTACACATTTTTAGCTTAATAGCAGAGATTAAAAAGGTCGTTAAATGAACTGATGATATCGTAATCTTATAACATATTTACATGCATGTGAAGAGAATAGTCTATTAGGTAGATAAACATTGCTTAATAATATATAAAAATCAACCGAGTGAATCAAACTATTCAGCGGTTGGTCTTTGCAAAACATGACTAATTTGAGAAGGCACTCCTTGTTCAAACGTCTTTTGACTGTGCAACAATCGGCTTTTAGTATCGAATAAAGTCAGAATGTAGCAAAATAGAGGACGCTTTAATCTATAAAAATATATCTCAGGCCACAAATAAATGACATGAAAGAATGCCACATGTAATACATTCCAATAATCCTTAAACAAAGCAATTGAAAAATAGACGAAGGTAGATAAGATAAGTAACATTGCTTGACATGTGATTACATCTGGACAAATATTTAAAACCAATCGTGCACTTGTAACATTGGATTCGCTTCAAAACAAGTGACTTTTCTAAAACATTGTCTATGATTGAACGAATATTTAGAACGCCAATGACCACACAAATGACGGAAGTGTCGGGCTCCTTGTATTGGGATCAGTAACGTATTCGTTTCATTGTACAATCTTTTGGAAGTAATATTTGATTTATAAATAGATAGAACGAAACGTGGGGTGAAATTATAATGTATTCAGAGAGTAAGAAAAGGATTGAAAGAATATCAACCCAATTTATTTTATTGGTTTGCAGATTTAAAATAGTTTGATTATAAAAAAGAAATGATACAAATGTCTTTAAAACTTTTTCCTTTCCCAAAGTTCATCTCTTTACAATCTATAGCAAGAAGAACGACAGTGGATGCAAGGTTTAAGCTATGTCTAACTTATCTATGTGATGTTTTTATTGCGTGGCATTGTGTAATTGTAACATTTATTGAAAATTTGAGTTTAAAACAAAGAGATAGATAACCTTGGACTAATTTACTCAGTTGTTGTATTATCCACTTTATTTTCAATCAGTTTAGAGTTATTGTGTGCCCTATTTCTTTTATTTGTCGAGTTTGCAAATAAACGGATAAAATGAAGAAAATACTTCTTATGCATATATATTTAACAACCGCGAAAAAACATCAAACACGAAAAGAACTGACGAATCGTTTGCACTCGGACATTGATGTCAAGACAAATATGAGAAGAAGAATATCGCTTTGTCATGCCTGCCATATAGCTGACATTATCGCATTCCTGACCAAATAACACTATTATAAATATCTGAAGGATCAGACTCATGAAATGAAAAACCATTTATATTAGATGAAAAGTCGAAAAGAAAGATTGAATAGGTATTTGGAAGAATCATGTATATTCTTATATCAGAAGATATCTTGAAAGAGCGGTACAAAGATTCCGAAACAATTGCTTACCTCAAGTTATAACCACATACGCTAAATTTTTATAAGAAATCTTACAATAAACAATAAGTTCCTCTTCTTAATTGACCTAGCTCTTAATCAAAACGTCTGGCGTAAAAGCATTACGTATCCTCATCTGTGATAAAGAAAATTCATAGATCGGGACTTCATTCTTCTACCCGCAAGTTATACACATCGTCTAGGTACATTGTATCAGATGGTGTTTGGTAAAGATGAATTTCGTCATCACCAATCTACATGGATGATTACACCTGTCTAATCAGAAAAGAAAATTGAGATGACAAGGAGAGGATTTGATCGGTGTGGAAAATATTCTTCGTCGCCAGAGTCGTGGATTTCCATCAGAACATCCACAGGCTTGTTTTGGATGTTATTTATTGGTCATTAGCATTATATATTTCGCTTATGGGTCACAAAACATCTTTCCATTGACTATTAATAGTTTAGTCATATTTCTCAACGTCTACAGGTTATAAATACGTTGATATTTAACATTTGTTTTGATCTTTGTTAATTGTCAATTATCTGTAAACTTTAAGAGATGCGCCAGAATTATAACTCTTTACTGTTTGTATGAATTGACATACATGGACGTATTAGACAAGTTTGATTTTGGAAAATATCTTTTTAATATATTCTTCTTCCTTCGTTACTTTTAATATTTCCAAGAGAACATGTTCCTAATGTCCGTGTTTCCACTATGAGGAATGATTTCCTCCATTTCCAAGCGGTGCGTCCACCATTATTGCTACATTCCTTCGTCAACAAGCAGTGAAAAGAGACACGAAAACAAATTAGACTGGTCTACAGCCAACATACTTCCGAAAAAAATATAGTCAAATTTTATTAAATTAAGGTAACTGTGAAGGAAAATGATTCTAAAAATGAAACCTATAAAACACGAAACAACATTTGAGGTGGTCTCCAGACTGGAAACACAGCAAGTAGTCTACCGGATGCAAGCTTGTAGTATTTTTTCGAAACAGTGAAGCCTCCTAAAAGGGTGTTACCCCTACCTAATGAATATCCATAAGATCATTATCTTCATGATTTGTAAAGAAACTATTAGAGTTGTAAACACATGAAAGCATACAAGATAATGAGGTCCTGACTTGAGAAATAGAGAATATTTGAGCAGAAAGAGACCGAGAAGTAAGTCCAGTGTCTCAACTATAAGTTAAAAGTGTGCAACATGTGCTACACATATAGGAGATGAAGCAAGAGAGGCCCAATGTCTGAGACTCATGATCAGGTGTATTTAACGTTAGAGTCACTGTTTTCGCCAGAGCATAGACGAAAATATAAGCCCTTGGTTTCGAGGCAGGCCTTATAGGAACAATTTCGATAGCATCGAAAATGTTATTGAAAGCGATAACATCATCGATGCAGTACAACAACTATCTAATGATTTAGGACAAAATACAATTTACAAAGTAGCAATCGGTTATCACCTTTTTACAATCTCATGCAAGATACAAGTTATTCCCATTATTTCGTAATATGTCAAGCAAAACGAATAATCTAACTTATTGCTTTATTTCCAAAAGTAACTAGAACAGCTGACAAAATCGAATATCTAGCCTTTGTTCATTAAATCATGTACAAATTCTATTCTTGCCAATGTATATGTCAATAACTATGTTTAGCTTTAAATAATTTGTTTGGCATCCCTGTGCTTAAAATACAAATAAAGGATATTGTGATTAGAAGGATCCCAGCTATGTATTTTCTATAAACATTTAATCAAAAAAGACAGGTGTGATGTCTCAAGCCTAACATCTACAACCTACAGTAATTATTTATTTCATTGATTGTGACTTATAATACAATAATATAACGTCTTTTCATACGTTTGTGACATTCCATTTTGCGTTTATTATAATAAACAAACATCAACATATTAATACTTGTATAACTGGTATTATTATAAACTCTAAGAGTATAAAAACTGGATTTTCAATGACTTGATACAACATTTCGAGTTGAATATTTTTTGAGGATAAACTGCATTTAATTAACATTTTCAAACTTTCGTCATCTTTTCAAGATTACATTGTTGCTATACAATGTCAAATTAAAAACAATGAGCAGTAAATTTTACTGGAAATGATAAACAGAAACGAATATTACAATAACAAACATTATTAATGCATCACTCTTTGTATCGATATATGACACTCATTTACATGAATTGAAGTACCAATGAAAATGTCATTATATTGTGCAAACAGTGCGACAATAAATGTATACCAAAATATGTACTTCAGGTTTGGTCGTTTGTACAGCAAAATATAGGAACAAAATCGTTGATAAAGGGAAAGTCATATGTAGTGCGAATAAGACATAATTTAAATAAACAAATAATTACACTCACACACATTTAATGATGCATTTAAAATTTCATTTCGTTAATTTTGTTTCCATTTGTCGCTCAGTTTCATCTGTTTTGTTTTTTAACTACTATTTTATTCTTCTTCTTCTTCTTCTTCTACTTCTTCTTCTTCTTCTACTTCTTCTCATTATTATTATTATTATTATTATTATTATTATTATTATTATTATTATTAATATTATTATTATTATTATTATTATTATTATTATTATTATTATGACTATAAAGACAGACGATAACTCTCAGACACTTTTCATGATGCATTTAATATTTCATTACATTGATTTCATTTACGTTTGTTGCTCAGTTTAATCTTTCGCTTATTTAATTAGTATTATTTTTATTAGTGTTACTATTATTGTTGTTAATAGTATAGTTATTGGTAATTATTAATATAATTTATTCTTACTATTTTTATTATTAGTTTTTAGTAATGCCTTATTTAATTGAATATGGTCTTAGATAATTGTAACCCAATGTCCTCTATATAAACCGCATTTCCATTATCACTTCCTGAATTGCAATAGTTAGACATTTTTTAAGCAAGCAGTCGATCCCCATCCCGGACATTTTATGTAAAAAGTATGCAATTGACAGCCTGATCTAAACGGTAATGTGGTTTTAAGGAAAAACTTCCAATCGCCATAAAACGCAAATTTTCGAATATAAAGAAATTAAATTTGATAATATTTTGTGGCTTTAACTGCCATGGTAATGGAGATTAGAGAATCAATAGATACATTATCTATCATGAAGACACATGCAAGCGTTTTTCCTCAAGAAATGTACACGCATATCCCAGTCTAAGTTATTAGCGAACTTGAGAGGACGAACATCATCTTAACAAATTTGTTTATGTTCATAATTCATGAGGTGGATGATAAACAATTGATTATAGGCGTCATAACGATGAAAGATCAGTTTTATTTGATTACCTTTGATTGTCATACTATCCTGCCATTTGAATTAAAAGCCAGTTACTGAACTACGATCTCAAGTACGAAGGCATACATTATTACGGAGGTTCATGTTTCATTTTACCCTTTTTATCAATACTCATTACATATAGAAAGAAACAATAACTCTACGAAGCTTAAACAAATTTGTGACAGCAGATCTTTTGAGTAAAATAACCTGATCGTTTCAGACATTAACTTGCTAAATTATTTGTGTCACATTTATCAAAATAGGACACTTGGCTTGATGCATGATGAAATCCTCAGGGGTATAAATAATAACACGATCCGACACCACTGTCAATATTTCAAACTGTAACGTTTGGACGAAGATTATTACCAAGAGTACAAATAGTTTTTATTTCAATGTTTCTTACATTCTTGAATATCTTATCTTGGCTAATTAGATCATTAAGTCAAAGAAATGAGCTAAATATACACTTAAGTACTTCATGCTATGCAGAAGTTATTATATGTAACATATTTATAGCAATTTCCAGTATAATGCTGAGTTTAACTCCAATCAAAACAATGGACAATGATCATTTAGATTATTTCTTAATCTTGCTGTATATGCAGATCATCAAACGCTATTATTGTTGTTGTTGTTGTTAATAGTGTCATTATTGTAAATTTTTATTATTATTATTACTATATATAGTATTAGCATTAAGTAATGGCTTATTTAATTGTTTATGTTTTTAGTTTTGAAAGTAGTTGTGTCCCGATCCCCTCTATAAACACCGCTTTTCCATTTATCACTTCGTGAATTGCATTAGTTTGACATCTTTCAAGGAAGCAATCGATCCCCATCTGAGCATTTATGTTAAAACTATGCAACTGACTGCTTTATCTAAACTCTAAAGTTGTTTTAAGGAAAAACTGCCATAAAATGTACGTTTTGAATAGTAAGAAATTCTATTTGTTTATATTGTGTGGTTTCGTCTACCATGGGGATGGAGATCAAAGAATCGTCAGATACATTATCTACCATGACGACACATTGAAGCGTTTAACCTTGACAAATGTACACGCATATCCCAGTCTAAGTAATTAGATAACTTGCGAGGACGAACAAGTTTGTACATGCTCATAATTCGTGAGGGGGATGATACAAAAATTGATTATATGTGTCATAACGATGAAGGGTCAGTTTTGATTTCATTTTTGTTTTTATTGTCATCCCAACCGGCCATATGAATTTGAAAGCCAGTTACGGAACTATGATCTCAAGCACGAAGGCATACATTATTAAGGATGTTCTTGTTTTATTTTACCCTTTTTAACAATACGCATTTCATTTAGAAAGAAAACTCAACGATGCTGAAACAAATTTGTGACAGCAGATCTTTTGAGAAAAATAACCTGCGCGTTTCAGTCATTAACTTGCTAACTTATTAGTATCACATGTTTCAAAATATATGCTGGGCTTGTTGCATGATGAATTCCTCAGGGGTATAAATAAGGATAATTAGATCATTAAGTCAAAGAAATGAGCTAACTATACAAATAAGTACTTTATACTATGCAGAGGTTATTATGTCGATCATATTTAGGAATCCGTTGGGTTAATTCCTAATTTTGCTGTATATGGATACTATCAAAACGTACTTTTTCACTTGCAGAGTAGAAATGCATGATTTGTCATTTTAAACTGAATGTTATATAGAAAAAGGTATTAAAAGAAGAAACGAAATTGCAGAAATCTGCGTTATATATTTTGAACTTTTTTGGTGAAGTTAATTTGCATGTGTTTTGCTGATATATTTAATTTTTGTGTTTTGCTGATACATTTAATGTTTAGGAGGCATATACTGAATTAAATAAATGACAAAATTGACAAAATCAAGTTATCAAAATACATCGACGGATGTTCCTAACTTACCCTGTAGTAAACATTAGCTATGACGTACAAAATAATTACTTCATGTTTCGTCATTGACAGAAACTAAAACAGAAACACCAACAGTTCGTGGACAGGGAAGTATTTGAGGAGTTAGAATTACGTTGAGTTTATGGTATTATACAAGGCTAATCTGCCTGAGAAAATAACAGCTTTAATTTACTTTTGTTAACGTATTTAAAGAATAATTTGTAATTTTTATGAGATTTAGCCAAGGGGTATAAATGTTTCGTTAGTGTGATCAATATCATAAAGTTATATACCTTTAAAGGTATGCTATACGCCTATGACTTGATATACAGAATGAAAGCTGGACCTATAATACGTTTTGCCGTTTACATCTGTACAACTAGGAGTAGAAAACAAATACACTTGTATTGAATAAAATAAGTATTCACTGAATACATGGAATATTAAATAAACTAATATAAACTTTATTACGTGTTTGAATGTTATGAAAGATAAATAATTGTAATTGATACATCAGATTTGATAGATTAAGGATCAGAGTATTAAATATATCCTAAACATGTCAACTGAATTCATCGTAACTGCTAAATAATGTAAGAATATATATATATATATATATATATATATATATATATATATATATATATATATATATATATATATATATATATATATATATATATATATATACGCAATAGACAAGTAATATCTTGTTGAATTCAGCAGTGCACAAACGAAACCTTTGGTTTGATAATCTTCTGAGTCTTGGTGTTTAGAGAAGCCAGTTATGTTTTCAATGGTTGAATAGTAGGAGGAATACTGAGGACATGTTAGAAGTTAAAAAGCTTGGAACAGTTTTCAAAAACATCACAAGTGTCGAAGCTAGAAATCCATACAAATAGTAAGATGAGTTGCAAATGAATCGGTAGATTTGGTAATATTGGGTTAAGAGGATACGACTGTTGGTTAGTCTGCGCTGTTCATGGATGCACTAGACTTATAATTTTTCCTACCACATCCAGAGCGTTGTAACTAAGTGCTAAAACAATTTCCCTGCATACAAATTGTAGTGATAAGAACAACCAAAAAAGCAGAGCATGCAGTCATGAAATTAAAAGTAAAACAAAGAGCATGCCATTTAATACTATATAAACAAGATTTCCGTCCGTTTTCAGTCTGGACTATGAATATAACATAGGGACATCATTTTAAAGTGGACGAGCCCATGATATATGCAATGTTATCTGTCCTAACAACAGTTATCATAATGTCGTTATGAGTCTTTACTACAGTTATCATGAACGCGTATATAAATCCTCAACACATTTATAATGAATGCCTTTATAAAAGACTCAACACAGTTATCATGAATGCGTTATAAGTCCTTACAACATTAACCATATTGTCTTTATAAGTACTTACAACAGTTTTCATAAATGCCTTTATAAGTCCTTACAACAGTTTTCATAAATGCCTTTATAAGTCCTTACAACAGTTTTCATAAATGCCTTTATAAGTCCTTACAACAGTTTTCATAAATGCCTTTATAAGTCCTTACAACAGTAACCATGTCTTTATAAGTCTTTATAACAGTTATCATAAATGCCTTTATAAGTCCTTACAACAGTTTTCATAAATGCCTTTATAAGTCCTTACAACAGTAACCATGTCTTTATAAGTCTTTATAACAGTTATCATAAATGCCTTTATAAGTCCTTACAACAGTTATCGTAATGTCTGTATAAGTCCTATCGCGGTTTCACAAATATCTGTAAATGGCATTGAATTAGATGCCAAAAATATATATATTAGCCTTATCGTATCTACCCTTAAGTCGTTTTACCCTTTTTATAACTAAAATTATGCACTTTGTGATCTTCACCACACCTGATATAATGCGATCACATATCATAGATGCATACGCAATGCCGTTCAACTCTTTCAAAACCATGTTAAGCAGGATCGTAATATCTTTAAAGAGTTGAAACTTTTGTAGTTGATCAGTCAGAGGGATTTATTTTGGTTCCTGAAATCATATTATGTAATGTTATTGATGCCACCACAAGTACTGACTGGGATAACATGTAATTCGTTCATTAGGTACAAGTAACGCACTTTAAATGTAAGTAAATATCTATGTCAATTAGATGCCATTATCATGTGAGAAGTGTATTACCATTACATCTCCATGAATACATTATTTCTTCATATGTCGCTTTTCCTGGCTACATATTGTATAAGTTAATTATTATTAACAATTCTTTTACAACTAGTAATATTATATGGACTGTAATACGTATATACACGCAAAGGTGTGTTTTGCATATCAGATTTGTGTGTATATGGTCTGTAAGGCTTGGTTTATTGCTTCATTATAAAAAGTAAGGTTGGATGACATTGGCTATCAGACAAACGTGCCATTTAAATATTTTCTTGTTACGTTTATTAAGCTACGTATATATCAAAATAGATATATGTTAGATTTGGGCATAACGTAATCGGTAACGCGTCTTAGTATCGTACCAGGGCCCAGCATTCGAATCATTTAGCAGGCATAATTATCGACAGTATCGTTTGTATGTTTTTTTTTTATATAGCTCAAAAGCTCAACAGAAAAAAAAAATAAACACTCTCCCTCATACTGTCATTGGTATGAGGTATCGTTTTGTACTCCATTAATTTCCTGGGGGAGGGTGTGCAAAAAATTATTTTGAATTGAGAGAATAGCCTCCGTGATGCCATGAAATGTCCCTGTTACATAAAATTGAATTACCATACTCTGATACTTAGAGGAAATCATTAGACCTATAACCTTTACCTCCCTTGATTCAATTGTGATTGTGTGCAGTAACAACTATGACATTATACTAATGAGAAATTTAAAAATGTAACTTTCTTTTGTTGAATCGTTCCTGTTTAAAATGACATTGAACCCGATAGAATGAATATTTCAAGAAAACATACAATCATTGTTGCAGGAGTAAGATGAAAAGCTAAACTAATTATCATTTTAAAAAATTTCGTCCAAGAATGGCAAATGAATTATACGGGATACCACACTGTGACCGTATTCCCCATTAGCGTAAGTGCATTACTTTGGAAGTGACATTGCCATTGCCATTACGCTACTATCATACATATGCAGACTAAAGTGGAGCTGTAAAAACAAGAGTTTAAAAACTGGATTTTCAATGACTTGATACAACATTTCGAGTTGAATGTTGTTTGAGGATAAACTGCATTTAATTAACATTTTCGAACTTTCGTCATCTTTTCAAGATTGCATTGTGCTATCCAATGTCAAATTAAAAACAATGAGCAGTAAATTTTACTGGAAATGATAAAGAGAAACGAGTATTACAATAACAAACATTAATAATTCATCACTCTTTGTATCGATATATGACACTCATTTACATGAATTGAAGTGCCAATGAAAATGCCATTCTATTGTGCAAACAGTGCGAGAATAAATGAATACCAAAATATGTACTTCAGGGTTGGTCGTTTGTGCAGCAAAATATAGGAATAAAATCGTTGATAAAAGGAAAGTCATATGTAGTGCGAATAAGACATAATATAAATGAACAGATAATTACTCACACACTTTTAATGATGCATTTAAAATTTCATTTCGTTAATTTCGTTTCCATTTGTCGCTCAGTTTCATCTTTTTGTTTTTTTAATTATTTATTTATTATTATTATTATTATTATTATTATTATTATTATTATTATTATTATTATTATTATTATAAAGACAGACGATAACACTCAGACACTTTTCATGATGCATTTAATATTTCATTACATTGATTTCATTTAAGTTTGTAGCTCAGTGTAATCTTTGGTTTTTTTAATTAGTATTATTTTTTATTAGTAGTACAACTATTTTTGTTAATAGTATAGTTATTGGTAATTATTAATATAATTTGTTATTAATATTTTCATTATTAGTTTTAAGTAATGCCTTATTAATTGAGTATGGTCTTAGGTAGTTGTGACCTAATGTCCCCTATAAACACCGCTTTTATATTCATCACTTTGTGAATTGGAATATTTAGACATTTTTTAAGCAAGCAGTCGATCCCCATCCTGGACATTTTATGTTAAAAGTATGCAACTGACAGCCTTATGTAAACGGTAAAGTGGTTTTGAGGAAAGATTTCCAATCGCCATAAAAGGCAAATTTTCGAATATAAAGAAATTAAATTTGTTAATATTTTGTGGTTTTAACTGCCATGGTAATGGAGATTAGAGAATCAATAGATACATTATCTATCATGAAGACACATTCAAGCGTTTTACTTTGACAGATGTACACGCATATTCCAGTCTAAGTTATTAGAGAACTTCAGATGACGAACATCAGATGAACAATTTTGTTCATGTTCATAATTCAAAAGGTGGATGATAAAACTATTGATTATAGGTGTCATAACGATGATCAGTTTCATTTCATTACCTTTTATTGTCATCCCATCCAGCCATTTGAATTGAAAGCCACTTACGGAACTATGATCTTATGTACGAAGGCATACATTATAAAGGAGTTTCATGGTTCATTTGACCCTTTTTAACAATGCGCATTTTATATAGACAGAAACAAATTTGTGATAGCAGATTCAGTGAGTAAAATCACCTGCGCGTTTCAGTCATTAACATGATAAATTATTAGTGTCACATTTATCAAAATAGACGCCTAGTTTGTTGCATGATAAATTCCTCAAGGGTACAAGTAATAACACAATCCGACACCACTGTCAATATTTCAAACTGTAACGTTATGGAAGAAGATTATTACCGAAGTACAAATATCATTTATTTGAATGTTTCTTACATACTTGAATGTTCTTACCTTGGCTAATTAGATCATTAAGTCAAATAAATGAGATAAATATACACATAAGTACTTCATACGGCACCTGGTCGTTACGTACCCAAGTAATTTTGTACCCAGTGGAAATCGGTCGTTTCGTACCCATGGAGCTGGTCGTTTCGTACCCAAGGTGCTGGTCGTTTCATACCCTGGCTGCAGGTCGTTTTGTACCCAAGAGAGAGAGAGAGAGAGAGAGAGAGAGAGAGAGAGAGAGAGAGAGAGAGAGAGAGAGAGAGAGAGAGAGAGAGAGAGAATTAATTTGGCACTGCATATTACATATATTTACTTTGTTGTTTTAAAACAGATGTAATTATTTAAATAATCAAAGATATGTATGCATGATTTGTTTGAGCCAGTATTGAAACGTATTGAAACGTATTCAATACAGCATCCTATGTAATACGGCATATATTTTTCCCAGATTAGAATAGTAAAAATTACCATCCAAAGAATTACTAAAGGATATGCCACAGTAAGACTAACGAATTGCTTGAAAAGGTTTCTTGAAGAAAAAGACTAATAACATTATTCCGAAATGTACATTCTAGAGTTTATTACATGCACACATGAAGAAAATACAATTACAAATTGCCTTGTCACTCAGTTGTCGGGCCCTATATTCTGCTGCAATGTTTCAGTAATTTTGAGGAGGATATGAAGCCGTTCTGATACTCTTCCCACACGGAAAATATTCTCGCCTGCATTTGTTAATTTTTGTATTGTATCTTTGAAGCTTTTTTAGACACCAGTTGAATCTGTGTTACAACTGAAGTGGCTTCATCATATAAATAACTAACTAGCACATAGAATGGAAGATTGGCTTTGTCGGATTTCGCATTAATCCAA
>JARLTB010000100.1:1682500-1750000 GCA_030141615.1 Unio pictorum
CTTATCATCTGCATGTACATGTATTCATGAAAAAAAAATGTTTTCGTGCAGCGTCATTACAGTCATCAATATTTTTGTAGTCGATAATATTGAGACAGCCTTGTACATTTTTGGTTCAGTTTTCGCACTTTCTTATTGTTGTCTTGATGAAATTTTATATGTTGTAACATGCATGCCACCCTAGAAAACTTTGCTTCTATTATAAAACAAGTCTTTGTAACTAAAAGCAGATTTAGAGTGTGCTTGGGAGGGTTCAGTTGAAAGTTTGTTTATTTTCAGATAAAATGGTACGCTTTTCTTTGTAAAACGTTCAATGATGACACGCCAGCCTTTCTAAACTGTAACCCATTTGAGGAAAGCCTATCTGTATGTATTTATAAATGCTGTACTTCAGTTAAGATTTCGCATTGATATTCAGCACCTTGTCTTGTGCCTTTGTGCCAGAGTGTTCTAATATTGAATGGTGATGTACCTTTCTATTTTTTCTCGCATTCTCTTGTTTTTATATTTTGCTAAGTTCTGAATTTATCCTTGAACTATTATTTATCCTTGTGTACACTCAGCCGCTCTCAAGTGTCATAGATCATCACCCAGTGTCGCACCAACTGTACGCTGATGACACCCAACTATACAAGTCTGGCCACCCAACGGAAGTTGATGCTACCATCCATAGAGTAGAGAAGTGCATTTCGGATGTGAAATCATGGATGACATGTAACAAGCTGCAGATGAATGATGATAAAACTGAGGCTATTCTGATCACAACACAAAGACTTTCTCATCCACATCCTTTACCTCAGACAATAAATATCAGCAACACCAAGATTCAATTCTCACAGTCAGTACGGAATCTAGGGGTTACTCTAGACAGTACTCTCACATTGCACCAATATGTCATGAACATCTGCAAGGCTGCATATCTTGAATTGAGACGCATCAGTTCCATTCGTAAATATCTTTCTGTTGATGCCACTAAAACACTTGTGTGCTCATTAGTACTTTCAAGACTGGACTATTGTAACTCAATTCTGTCTGGTTCGTCACAATATTTACTCCAGAAAATTCAAAAAGTTCAAAACACAGCTGCACGGATCATCTTTAGAGTACCTCGATCAGAGTACACATCACCACTTCTCTATACCCTACACTGGCTATCAATTCGATACAGAATCAAACACAAAATGTGTTCTCTGTGCTATATTTCAATGACAGACTCCAGTCCAACATACCTATCCAGCCTCACCCATGTGTATACACCAGCTAGATCCTTACGCTCTTCTTCTGATAATCGTATACTCATTGTTCCCAAGGTGAAAACAAAGTCATATGGACAATGTTCGTTTGCATACCAGGGCCCAGCGACGTGGAACGAATTGCCCATTGAAATTAGACACAAAGACACAGTGGTCCCTTTTAAGAGTGCTCTCAAGACTCACCTGTTTCGACTTCAGGGACAAACTTAACGACCTTATCATGATTTGTATCTTATATATTTTCAGCATGTTTTTATGTTTTCCAATTTCATTGTTTTGTCATTTGTTGTTCTGTAGTGTAGTCATATCACTATTGATGGTATAAAGCGCTTAGAGCTTTTAAAGATTAGGCGTTATACAAAGTCCTCATTATTATTATTGTATGCCAACTAAAACATCTATCTATCTCTTTCCACTCTTAAGGTTCGTCTGGGGATAGCAATCGAGTAACCATTTCCAGAGACAGTTCTCAGTCTGATATTTCTGTAAGTCTCCTACGTTTTATCTTATTTGCCATATTTAATGAGGTGGAATATCGGTGTTCTATAGAGGTGAATGCCATCGACCACTTAGAGCGAACATTACATGGTCAGTAGTCCTTGGTCACCTGTGTTTGCTGAGTAAGAAAATGACACACAAATAGCCAACATTACATGGTCAGTAGTCTATGACCACCTGAGTCAGAGTGGACTGAGTAAGACAATGACTCACTAATAGCGATCATTACAAGGTCAGTACTCCTTGGCCACCTGAGTGAACTGAGTAAACAAATCAAATACAAATAGCCATCATTACATGGTCAGTAGTCCTTGGCCAAATGAGTGGACTGAGTAAGAAAATGACACTTATATAGCCAATTTGTGTCCGGATTTCATATTGAAATTAGTAAAATTAGTCAGGGTACCAGACTAATTTTACAGCCGCACCGCAGACGCTTTAAGTATGATTCAATCGGGGTGCGGGGTGAGGGACGTTGACGGGGGATATATTATTGCCGTGGTCATGTAAAATGGAGAACGAATTCCAAAGGATGACGTTAGGTTGAGAGAGAGGAACATGCCATTGAGCTACATAGGGTTTGGAACTGTGCAACAATTTGTGTAACGGTTCTAGTGGTAAATAAAGTCTGAACTTACTTTACAAACCTTTCAGTTGAGCATAATGTTTATCTCTGCTGCATTTTTCGAAAACCGAACTTTTTACTTTTTCCAGTCTTACAATGGCCGATAATGTTATATGTTCATACCTTACTGAAACTTCTTCAAACTTAGACAAATATCACTGCCTTTCTGAGACGGACTTGTTTGGTTCGGCAGGTCTGGAGACGGTATGTCCTAGTTTAGTACTATAATAATAATATATAAACTTTTATTTAATAGACAATATATATGTCTTGGGAAAGATTGCAAATAAGTTAACCATACTTAACAGCTTCCCACCTTGTTGAAGCTTGTGAAATTAACTACGTATATGCCTATAATGCAGCATACTGTGACGTTGGGGGTGGGTGGGGGAATTTAGCACAATACAACGTATTTACACACAAAGTACATTAAAGGCTAAGAAACAATGAAGAAATAAAGACTTATACAAATCTTGGCGTCTTCTTTAAACAGTTTTGATTAAAGGGTATTAGAGTAGTAAGAGATATTGATGTATCCGTACTTTTATAAGTATGGCTGGTTCGTACTGTCATACACTTTTTGTACTCCTTATTTTCTTTGAGGGGGGAGCAATCCTTGCAGTTTCTACTGGTAGGAAAAAACGAATGGTTATGTATTCAAATAGTCAAATGGTTGGTGTCACGTAGAATGAAATAAGAATTAAATTTTCCATACATTAAATCGAGTTTTTCATTGTCTTGGTTATCAAACATATGACCTGTATTTTGTGTCAACAAGAACCCTATTGATTTTTTACTCGAAAGGTGAAGATAACTAAGATACGTAAAAAGTACAGATTGCTGTACAAATACTACTCTAGTTTTGCACGACATATCTCAACCAAACAATTTTAAAAATGGCATGCACTGGGATATGATGCATCTGTTGATTTTGTTGTCCATAAACCTAAGTCACATTCAGAATGCAGAAAATCATTTCCACATGGCCCAAAATTTTGTCAATATTTTGCATTGAAGTTAATGAAATAGCGTTATATTTTTAAAGCCAGAGCAGCGTTTGATCGAAAGAAGAAAAATGGTTTCTATATAGAAGTATTTGCTAGCCTTTCAAATTTGCTTAAATGAAGTTGATCTTGTAATATTATTTTCATTTTGTCATACAAAACGGTATGAATGTAGCATACTTTCTTATATAAAGATGATTGTAGAACGCAAATGCAATGGAATAGTCACAACTGTCGCGTACATGACGTAATCGTACTTGGCAATGAGCAGAGTCAGATCCTGTTACCCATGAAGCATCGAAGTGATGTACAAGATCTGGCATCATCTCGACGTCCTTCGGGTGACCCTTACAGAGCTTGCAAGATTTACGGCAGTCTATGGTCAGAATATTGCGTAACTTACGGTCAAAACTTTCCATCATCATATATATATATATATATATATATATATATATATATATATATATATATATATATATAGACAGTGCTGCCGTGAAAAGAGCCTTGGGTTTATTTTTGTTCTTCTAATTTCTGTCCTCTCTTCTTCTCCACTATCACATTATCATCTCCATTACGTTCTTCTTAATCTTCTTCTTTATACTCCTCATCCTCCTTCTATTTTTTCCACTTCTCGTTTTATTCTTTCATTTTTTTTCTGATTCTATATTTTTATCTGGTTGTTTTCCACTTCGTTCCTCCTTTGTTTCTTTACCCTCCTGTATCATTTATCTCAATCTTTCCTTAGCATTCCTTAAATTGTTATTCTCCATCTTTACACGGTGGAGGCTATAATACCCATCCTCCAATCTGACCAGCATCTCTTCCACAATTACAATATCATCTACCACTTCCGAAGTTCAAGCAAGTTGTATATATGGTTTGTCACCTTGGTTAAATTATTCAATATTGAATGGAACGATAGATGAATGCTGCTCTTTATATATTTCCAACACGGGCGTGCAGAAAAACATCCGCTTTCAATAATACCCTATCACCTTCCGAACATTCCTATATTGATGAGAATGCTAAACTAACTTACTTTTATGTCAAGCTAAAGCACTAATACCATCAAAACCCACTGGTTGTTCTACCAATACATAGTGCGAAGGAAAAGTGTGCAGTGACAATGATTGGTGTTAAGATAAAAATAAAAACACAAAAGTACCTGGTCACACGTAGACACACATTCAAAAATGTACGCGCGCACACAAATGCACATATCTTACTCCAATTTTGTTGTCGATTCAGTGTTGTTCCTTGGAGTGCAGAAAGGGCTTGAGCTGAATCACTTTCTCTTTCAACACTTTGACTTGTTCCCTCTGTCTTCTACGCCAGACTCGTGATTGTCGTGGTTGCTCTCAACGTTCTCCTACTCTTATCGCTAACTTTAAAATTGATCCATGTTTTCCGTCTGTCTTACAGCGGCTCGTGGTAGTAGTTGTTATTGTTGTGGCTGTGGCTGAAGTGGTCATGGTGGTAGTGGCAATGTCCTCACCGTAGGATTGACCTCACGGAACTATTTCATGATAAAGTGAGGCAAAATTGTTCTTCTTTGTTCATCTTCTTCTTCTTCTTTTCCTTTTCCACCGCTTCAATTCTAGCTTCGTCCTTTTTCTGCTCTTCAATGTTAGCTTCCTCCAGGATTGCCTCCGTGCCTAGTTCGTCCAGAAGTAGCCTAGAGTATTCCAGATGCATATATAACTCCAACCATTTTGAGATTCTGACCATCTTCTTTAAAATTAATGATTGAACGCTGGGGTAGCTAGACTGATGAAATCTACACTTTTAGGGCTGAATTGTTTGGAGTTGTGACAATGTCTGATCGTTTAGAATGTGTCCCCGTCAGACTGTTGGCTTGACATAATAAGGTCTTCTTCTGCGCAAGGAGAAGGTGAGCTCGTTTCCGTCCACTCGACAGTCCACAAAGCCTCTGACTGGCTCCGGCTGTTCTTGATGCGACTGCTCTCTCTGTTTCTAAAGTCAATACTTCTCGGTTCTTGTTTCTTCTCGATTTCATCTTTGAAGACTTCTTGTATCAGGTCTTGGGCTATTTTTAACATCCTGACATTTTCTATTTCTTTAGGTTTGGGTATCAGGTTTTGGTTAACACGATCAAAATAACGTGGACTTAATTCAATTTAGATAAATTAGATATCATCTACATAGGTTGATGAGTCAACAACGTATGGTCAGACTGTTACGCTACGTTAGTGTGATTATGATCACATTCGCCCATGAGGGCAAATGCTACTGGTTAATGCCCTCACTGGGGCTGTGTGCTGAATGATTGTTTTCGATAGGAACGAAATATTGCCACGTCCCACAACACTTTTAGGCATACGTAGCGTGCTAATAAATTTCCTCAAAATGGGTGTTTAGGGGCGTACACACAATCGATATGGTTTGTTTGACGTTAGGGAGTTAGAGGTGCAAGGTGTCGATTATGTCAGTTAAAACGAGTTTGGGTAATGTAACAAATACGTATAGACCAGCTTTAGTAGATGAACCCTGCAACTTGTCCGTCTGGCCGATTTATTAGAAAAATTAGCTCTAACGGGCTGTAATTAATTAATGCAGAGGTTTATTTTATGGAAACTTGGAAAATCTTATTGCCGGTAACAACTAGTGTTGGTGGGGGCTGTTTAATGCATTTGATCAAACGTGTTTGTTTTGGTGTCTACCAGTTTGCGTGAGGAGACAGAATGTTTCGTCACTTTCCATGCGCAGACTTAACGTAGAGAATTTGTAAGGAGGGTCCTCGTTTCAGAATTTGTCTGCCGAAATATCTTTATACCTTGATAATTGCACTCTGACTGTCGACTTATTGTTGGCAACGTTGCTAGTCCAGATGATAGAAAATGACGAATTATTGGAAGATTCGTAGCTATTATTTACCGATTTTATATTCCAAAGCAAAGTTTATAGTTCAGTTTTCAGGTGGAATTGGTATTTTAAACTTTTAAAACCCGCGTTTTAAGGGACATCAGAAAAAAATCAACGTAATGGAAGTACTGCCATTGAGATAATTATATGTGACTGTTAGTAAATATATATTTCTAAAAAGATGGTGTAAAAGTTGTTTCTTTCTTAGTCGTTTGCTGGGAAATACAGAGTAATTAAAAGCAGTAACATGAGATAAACAGAAAATTATTTGATATGTTGGCTTCAATTATGAATCGCTATAGTGATACAAAATGCACCATTTCTGAAACATTTTATTCAGATGACATTTAAACGTCAAATAGTACTGCTTGGCACACGTTTCTGATTGGAAACTAGGAAAAAAATATAGATAAAACATTAATGTATTGTATCCATTTCTGACAATGTCTGAATGCTTTCCATGATCATGCTAGTTTCACTTTGACTTAGAGAGCAAAGGTAGAGTTTGTCAGTCTCTAAATCTTTCAAATGGGATTGGTGATGTATGTTTGCATTCCTCTTTGATCGTCATGGATAATTCAAGATTGACGTGAATGTACCTTGTTGGAAAGCTTTCATGCGTTTTCAGTACTGTCCTATTATTAATCGTTGCTTTGTTTAAAACATCACGATTATCAGTTTTATAACAAACATATATGAGGAAATAATTTATACACATAAATTCAAACATAAAGATATATCTACCCACAACCACGCTCCTCCATGATAATTGTTTAAAAAGTTCTTAGGCAATCAAGGAGAGCATAGAAACGATATGTGTGCATGTTTACAAACTCATGTCTAGTTAATATTTCATTAAGGTATACAATTGCAAAACGTGCCATAGCCAACGTAACATGTAATTTACTCGACCATATATTTTAAATCTTCTACTGAATCCAAACTAGTGTCATTTGAAAGGTAGCATTATTTAAAGTGTACAATTAAAACTACATTAGTCATGCAGCCATGATGTGTTTTTTAGAACATTTCTGTTTGTCATCGTTACTAACTTCAAATGCAGACTGACACGAACTAATACTCATTAAAAAGCATAGGACAACGCACGGTATTTGTTTTTAAAGAACATTTTCAGCTTATACTCTACGTAGGATCACTTGCTTAAAACGCTAGTCGTTCTCTACTTACAAGAATTTAATAGGGTTTCATTGGACCTCGAGTATATTCCATTGTTTGGAAGTTCTCACTAAATACACACACACACAACACACACACACACACACACACACACACACACACCACATATATATATATATATATATATATATATATATATATATATATATATATATATATATATATATATGCTTGCTGGACAATAGATAATGTTAACTTTTCAGGTCTTCGAGAAATAAATAAAAAAAAACTGATATGTCCTCGACAATTCACTTGTGCCTGTGGACATTATGAATATTTTATTTTTTATTTGTTGTTCTGTGTTTTCTTCAGATGCACACGTCATTGCAGTCCTTGGTTACGATTTGCGTTGAAGTTAATTTCTTTATTATTGTTAGTGTCTTTCAGATGTTTTATGCAGACGTGTCTAAGTATGTGAAACGTCATATAAACGGAAGTGGGCACATACATTTAAATTTAACGGAACAGTAAAGTGCAAAGGTCTATTTACAGGTAATTTTCTGGAAAATGGTTGGCCGCATACATAGAAGTCTCCTTTCTATTAGCACAAATATTGCTTTAAAATTAGTGTTTCTATTTTGAGAAATTTCCATCTGATTGACATCTGATTTAAAGTACGTGGAATTTTAAAATCTGGAATTAACAAATACCAAGTTATAAGAGCTTAAGTTTATGTATTTTACAGAAATAATTTCTCACGATTATGTACTGAGTTGTGTAAACACTTCTCCATTTTACCGGTTACGTAGGGGTTCAAAACGTAGCAAACAAAACTTTTATTTTTTGATGTTTGAAAGACAGATGTTATCTGGGCCTGACGTTTATTCTAAGATCACCCTGAAGGATTATAATTGCAATGGTTTAATGCTGGACAAGCATGTCAAACTTTGTTGTCTACTCATTACAAGACAATACTTATTACAATCTGGTTTTAAAGGTTACAGCATATGAGGTCTATCAACAGGAACACGAATGAACCATGTGATGTTTTTACATAATGCATTACAAGGATTCCAGTGCTCGGCAAACACAACTGGAAATTACGAAAATATTTTTAAAGAATTTTACATTACCAGTATTCTTTGTTTGATTATATTTATTAAGGTTAGTCCTGGAAGTGGAAATATAGATAGTGAGATTCATCTTCCATATTTTGAGACTGATAGCCGATCCATCTAAAATAATATGATTTTTGCAGGTGCTAACCGTGTGATCGCGATGGGATGACCCTCAGTATTGCTAAATTCCTCGACCACAGTTAAGTTCGATATGACTCATAGTGATGTTTTCACAATCAATTATAGGCAGATAGTTAGCAATAAGAATTAGAGGACGGGTAACGGATGTTTTGTTTCTTAGATAGTACAACATGAGTTTTTAATTTTCTAAGTTATGTCTGTTAATCTCTTTTAGTAAGCAGTTAGATTGAACAATCAACAATAACGGACATGTATGTTGCCTGTAGACGGATGGTTCTAGAGTTCTTTACAATACTCGAAAGGAAGTATATATTACGCGTCAGTGACTTCGGGTTTGGTGAGACTAACTCATGTTTATCATCTGAATCCTGTAAAAAGTAATCGGATTGCATATGTGTTTTATGAGCATATGTTAAATCCTACCAGGGACATTCATCATCCAGGGTACAGGACGTCATCGAGCTTCCAGCTAGTATACATTCCCTATTGAGATGCAAATGAAGTTAAGTGGCTGGCTATGACAATACAATTCATATCCAGTGACCTTACTTAGGTTAAAATCCATTTGTGATAGTTTATCTTTTAAGAATCGTGAGCGCATTATTGTAGACATTACCAGCTTAAAACTATACATGGGGAGAAAATGATACAAGGAAGTAAATATGGTGAATATATTTTATTCAAGTTATTTCTTAAACATTTATTATTCGTATCTTCGATAAGATCAAATCATTGCTTTTCATGTCTTTTTCATCAGGATTATATATATATATATATATATATATATATATATATATATATATATATATATATATATATATATATGTATATGTATATATATGGAATTTGATGTAGTCAAATAAATAACAGCTGCGTGATATCAATTAATAGCATGTACTGTACTTACATTTTGTTTTGATTTGTGGATTTCGGAGAATGGTAGATTATGATCATATGTTAAACAACACAGATAAACGTATACTTGTCAGATAAGAACCATCCTGGTAAATTCGTATATAATGGATTTCAGATGTTCTAGGAAAGTTCATGAGCTTATTCATATTGGCTGCTTCAATTATAACCGATTTATCCAATAGACTAATAATGAACTATTGCATCAGTCGTCCTTTTAATACAAGCCATCATTGAATATTTAAGAGAAGATAATACATATTTAAGTTATGCTTTGAGTTGAATTTCTATAGTCATATCAATATATAAATTATACATTATATAAATTTAGAATGCCACTTTAGTTTCTTTCAAGAAACATGATTATTTTTCAAAATATTTTTCTTCTTTGTTGTCATCTATAATTGAAAAAAATATTAAAATAATAAACCTTTCGATAAATCAAACAACTGCATGACTAATTATACTCTTTTAATACTTATACATGTACATGTTTTCAAAATCATTCCTCAGAAATCAACGCAATGTGATTCCTCTTTTCGTTCAAAATCAGGTCACTTTGTTCATTGGCAAAAATGTGCATGGTGGACTATCTTAGATTCGAATACATCACATTCTATCCAGTCTTAAACATCATATATTATCATTACATATAAACGATAATTAAATTTGCTTCTGACAGATAAAAGAATTATACCAAAAGCAATCAACGTCATCAAACTTATATTGAGAGCCTGCGACTGTGAAGAAGTTCCCGCAATCTTCATCTCCACCATAGTTGTCTGGTTGTCCAGGTTCCCAGTCCATATAAGAAGGAATCTGGCCATTCCACCATTTCCACGTTATTGTCCCATTGGACAAGGTTTTTTCTCATTCCATTCAATGCATATGTTAGAGGACCGGCAGCTGTAATTAGAGTAACAATAGTTGGGAATAATCATTATGTTGCTATTGTATTCACCAATCGATCATTAGACCTAAGATAAAGAAAACGATTCAAAACGTTTGAGAATTTAATTGGACTTAAACCGTTAAATAGAAGAAACAAAACTTTAATAAACATATTTTAGCAATTACTAAGTCAGTTTTATATATTGTATTTATCAAGCTTTTAGCAATGCCACTAAAACAAAGCGAGATTATCCGTCTCTAGATCTATATGATGTTTATTGCATTTTTCTTTTTATGTTGTTTCCATTGCTAAAATGTCTGTTTAAAACTTAATAGAAAATAATCATGCAAACTATTGTATGTGGACTTTCTTACATGTGTCTGTTGGTATCCGGTGTATCTGAGTATAAGTAGCCTGTATAATATTAAGGGTTTGGTGTTGTTTGTCTTATTATCTCCTGTTAACCCTTTTCCATTATTTTTGGAAATATAACTAGAACACACGCACACACTTTATGAGTTATATATTTGAAATAAACTAATTAAACATAATTAAGTTAGAACGTGTACCATTCGATTTTCTTGAACACACTGAAACAACCTCTTGGTTTTGCAATTTGTTACAGCCAATACAAATGCACAGTGTATGTAATATTTATCAAGACAGTGTTTAATTTTCATCTGAATTTAACAGAAGGAACCGAAGACCACAACAGGTGTGTAACAATAACAAAACAAAACAGAGCTATAAGAAACAGCTTTACAAGATACCTTTGAGAGCATTACGAACTTGTACAAATTCCATCTCATTCCTGATAATGATCAACTTTGCTCCCTCTGCTTCACAGGCATCCATTGCTGCGAGATAAGTTTTAGTTTCTGGATGAATTTTAAAGCAGAGTCCAAGTGTCTTGTTGAATGTATAGTCTCCATCGCATTCTTGTGATTCTAGAATAGGCAAAAGAATAAAACGCAACATGTTTTACATCTTACATAATATAAAGAAACGGAATTAAACAAGTGGAGAGAAGAAAGTCCTCTACACGCTTTAAAACATCCGTGGCAGTATATGGTTGTATTATACAATGCCATTCCCTTGAAATATAAAAAAATCGACTTGAAGATCATCAATTTGTTTAATATCACCCATTCAGATTATGACAATGAATAAGAAAATAACTAAGGAATATACTCTGTGAATAGTTTTGAGATTATCAAATATAGTACTAGGTAAGCAAAACACAATCATCACTTTTTTTTGATATTAGATTGCAAATAGACACATGTCACTATGCTTATGATATATATATATATATATATATATATATATATATATATATATATATATATATATATATATATATAATATCATATACGTGGAGGGAAGAGATGCCTTCTTTGTCCCACAACAATTGAGATGTGTCGAGGTTATTCTCAAAGTCATGGTCCAGCATCCATTTATTGCTGAAATCACCTGCCGTTAGAAAATGTTTACTTGAATGAGGCAATATATATATATATATATATATATATATATATATATATATATATATATATATATATATATATATATATATATATATATATATATATATATATATGTGTGTGTGTGTGTGTGTGTGTGTGTGTGTGTGTGTGTGTGTATACATACATATATATATATATATAATTTACACGTTGTATTCTGTTCATAAATACTTACTGAGATCAGTATGTAGATGACGTGTGCTTATGGAATATAGAAAATGGATGCAATTAACATGTTGGTTTACTTATGGAATATATAGAATCGATGCAATTAACATGTTGGTTTGCTTATGGAAATACTAAAAAAAGGGATTACATTTGCTTTGAGTGTGCTAATGAAAATACTGAGAAAGGATGAAATTTACTTTATGTGTTTATGGAAATATTAATAAAGGACAGAATTTATATGGTGTGTGTTTATTGAAATATTGAGAAAGGATGAAATGTACCATATGTGAGCTCATGGAAATATTGAGTCGGGATGAACTTTAATTGACATTTGGCTGATGGAAATATTGACAAAGGACGAAATTTTTACGTTGGATTCTGATGAAAAAAAATGAATAAGGATAGAATTTACTTGATGTGTGCACATAGTAACTTTCAATGATGAAATTTACCTTCTTTCCTTATTAAAGTATTATTCATGACATATTCAAAAACGTTTTGTATATGTATATGTCTTTTACGAAGTGATGGAAACTAATGAAACATAATGGAATAATAAACATATGATGCAAAATCATGCAATGTTGACAGAAATAACAAAAGTTATTTAATTACTACTACTTCTAATAATAATAATAAGAATAATAAGATGTAAAAAGAGCAAAATGTTAAGGTGCTCGTGTAGAAACTATTTAGTCTGTGGATAGAGTCTCCAGTGTAAAGTTGGGAAAAGAACATAGTTGCACATGTAAAGACAATACTTTCGGGATTTGTTTCATCTTCAAAGATAAAGTTACTCATTATTATCATTATCATCATCCACATCATCATCCACATCATCCACATCCACATCATCATCATCATCATCATCATCATCATTAAATGAAATCATTATGATTTAAAATCAGAGAAAGACGCTAAACATGTATTGCAAGAGATGCCATTTTATATCTATTAGTTTGATCATATGGAATAGTATTTTAGAAATGGGATAATATTAGATGTTTACAAAACAACAACAATTACCTGGATGATGTTCGGAACATGTGTCCTGTCTGTCTTGTGTGAAATACATGACATGTCTATAATGTACAAAAATCATGTCTTCTATATAATGTATAACATACAGTGAAATGTGAAAACTTGTTTGCATCAGTAAGGCTTATGAGCTTCTCTAAAAATCACGTATTGTATAGTTAACAATTTGTTACCATCATGTTCGCTGCAAATGGTGATGGGAGATAAAGGGATGGCATCATGATTTATTAAAGAAATTTTGAAACTTGACGGTCGACAATAAGTAACATATTTCCCCAATTCCTTATGTTTTCATTGTACCTACTTGTGTAATATTTCCATCCTAATTGCACTGATTGGCCAGAAGGGAGATCACGCTTGTATGACTGGGACCCCATACATTTCTTCAGTGAAGGATGATAGAAGAAAGATCTACACGACGGATTCGAATTACATAAACTGCCGCAGGTTAATAGGGAGGGGATGCCTTCCTTGTTCCACAACAACTGAGATGTGTCTAGGTTATTTTCAAAGTCATGGTCCAGCATCCATTTATTGCTGATTTCACCTTCCGATAGAAAATGTATACTTGAATGAGGCAATATATATTATATATGTATTTTAATGTAAGGAACAAACTAATAAATCAAACAAAACGGAGTGAAAGAAAAAATAATAACAGGGAAAATAAATAAGCAATAGGAAAGAACACAATCGATAATTCAATCAATATTGATATCAATCTGACTGCATGGATGTCAACAATAAGCATACGTACCTATGTATGTATGTATGTATGTATGTATGTATGTATGTATGTATGTATGTATGTATGTATGTATGTATGTATGTATGTATGTATGTATGTATGTATGTATGTATGTATGTATGTATGTATGTATGTATGTATGTTTGTATGTATGTATGTATGTATGTATGTATGTATGTATGTATGTATGTATGTATGTATGCATGCATGCATGCATGCATGCATGCATGCATGCATGCATGTATGTATGTATGTATGCATACATGCATGCATGCATGCATGTATGTCCGTCGGTCTGTCTGTCTATGTGTGTGTATACATTAATAAAAATAATTCCATTTCAAGTATCAGCTGCCCTTTGTTTTATATCTATACATCATACATGTATCAGTTACAGGAAATATGAATGTCCATTGATATCTTCACGGCAGGGATCCTAATTCCTACTAAAAAAATAACGAGGGAGAGGGCAAAAGTACCTTTTTCGAAAGTGCTGAAACTTTTAAATGAATACAGTTTGACAATAATATTTAGCATGTATAAATGTTTAGAATTCGTGTTTTCGCATTCGATATTTCTAAAGTTATCTAGCAACGTTTCATATAAATTTCATTTGAATCAGTACTTTACATACATTATATGGAATTTATTGCGTGAGGAATTAAGAGAATTCCTTGCTTTATAAATGTATACACGATATAACTTGAATATACTTATTATAATAATATTGTATAATATAGAATTAAATGAAATCAATCTCAATAACGTTTAGTAGAAAATTAAGAAAAAAATAGTTTTAATAACAGATAAAGAAAATTTCCATTTTGCTACTTTTACTAAAACAATTGTGCTAATAGTTACAACACTCTCGTTGAAAATAAAAGAAGTTAATAGTGAAGAAAACAATTATGATACAGCTATTGGCAAAAGTTGAATTGGTGTTATATGATTAGCTGTTGCTCTATTATGAACATCGGAGACAACTCCGATCGCATAGGGGTTAGAGCGTCCGCCAGCCGAGTAATATCAAAACCGTATAAAAATGGCACTAACAGCTGTCTTGCTATGCACTTATCATCACGAGTTAGTGTTACGACTAGTCGGCATGGTGACACGATCGAGTGACTAGGTGGGATATCATGCTATATGTCTGTGACATGATGCCCAAGTGGTGGATATCACCATAATGTGTCACACGACATGTATCGTAGCGAAATGATTTACGAATTGTTCAAACCATGTCCAAAATGCAACAGAAACAGCACACACAGATGAACATGGGACAAAATGAATTAAAATGTATGAACTGCTGTTATATGAACAAGATAAATATCGTCCCGAATTAGGTTCACCGGATTGATTAAGGATACAATACAGTATGGGACACTTCAATAGACTGGAGTAAACTGTGGGCCAAATTTGCAACCTTAGCATGAAATCAAAACTAAAATTACATCAACAGCATATTAATAATACAACTGATTTAGAGTGATCGGATAAGTATTAGTTCATGTCTCTAAATATATATCGATAACCAGAATTAAATTTTGATCTACCTGAGAGAGAGAGAGAGAGAGAGAGAGAGAGAGAGAGAGAGAGAGAGAGAGAGAGAGAGAGAGAGAGAGAGAGAGAGAGAGAGAGAGAGAGAGAGAGAGAGAGAGAGAGAGATACATACTGGCCGAAATGCAACCAACAATCATTGCAAAATAATAGATACGTTTGATTAGAACCATTTCCATTAGGAATCCTGGAATGAAGGTTTTGGAGAAATGGGACGTCAGTCTTTCGTTCTGTGATAGGAGCTGCAGGTAAAGACGATTTATATCTTGCTGTGATGATGATGGGGTATGCGCATTATGAGATCTACGTTTCAACGAATTCGGATGAGTTATTAAAGCGTTTCATAGGTACCTAGGTACAGCGAGCACATAAATTAACATTATCTATGAAAATGTATGAAATACAACGTGCCATGTCAGTTTCAAAGATAACATAGTGAAATATTAATTAAATTCCCCCAAGAATATACAATTTACATTGAAAGTGTATATTATTGTCTACGTGGCGCTTTGTAAACGGTGCATAACTTAGTAATAAAGGTCCAGACAGTGCAAGAAGAGAATTCATTTTCATTTGCAGGTATTGATCCCCAGTTTCAATAAACGTAATAGGCAAGGAGTACATTATCCATCAAGTAATGTTATTTTTCGCCTCTCTAATTTGCACCATGTAAATATCGTGCCAGTTATCAGTGTCTATTCAAGATGTTTAAATTGTTGATATTTAAACAGACAAAAACTCTTAATTTGCAAATACCATTTAGATGCTAATTAAGAATATATATATATATATATATATATATATATATATATATATATATATATATATACATATATATATATATATATATATATATGTATATATATATATATATATATATATATATATATATATATATATATATATATATATATATATATATATATATATAAATACACACACACACACACACACACACACACACACACACACACAGAGCCTTTCCACAGAATCATGATATTCGTGTATTGTATGTATTGATATATTTGATTCATGGGTCCTAAAATGTATAAACTATATCTCAACAGTAAATGTCTCAAATACTCAGTTGTAAAAATAAAATGAATGAATAAGGGAAAATGTGGGAGAGATTGGATCGTCCTATTTAGATGAATGGATGGATGGATGGATTGAGGAGACATGAACAAAATAGTATGAAGTAAACGGCAGTTGATGTTAAACAAGCTACTAAAACTTAGAAAAGTACGATATATGTTTAAGGTAACCGTCTTCGCACATATTTACACCTAACCGCATCATATCTGACCGTATTATGAACAAAGAGTTTGTATAGTTTGTTTGATTCTTTGTTTGATCAGGACTGTTAACGTAGCTGTAACAATTTTCCAGTCATATTGCTACAATGTCTGCAGTGGGTCAGTTTATAGTTATGTCTAGCACTGGGGCATCATGCCACAGACAAGTAGCATGTTATACAAAAACTGAATTATTGACAAATGTAATTGATAGGAGAATTAATTTAAAGAATTAAAGTAAAGGAATAAAATTTCAAATCTCATACAATATATACAAAATATAAAACAAGAAGAATTTTAATTAGCTCAGAAATCAGAAAGAAATATGAACATAACTTCAGATTAAAAGGTATCAGAGTTTGCAGTCGTGCGAGTTGCAGAAATTTATGAAGGAATTATATGTGTCGCGTGTGAGCGTAATTATGTTTCAATCCTTCTCCTAGGGTACATAATATATATCATTCTTCAACAGGAATGATTGCGAAAAGTTTTCGTCTTTACAGACTAGATTAGAATTTAGAATTTGTTCGATTTTGCATTAAAATGTTTTTTTTTTATGAGCCTCTTACACATTTTTAAGTTTAATAGCAGAGATTAAAAAGGTCGTTAAATAAACTGATGATATCGTAATCTTATAACATATTTACATGCATGCGAAGAGAATATTCTATTAGGTAGATAAACATTGCTTAATAATATATAAAAATAAACCGAGTGAATCAAAATATTCAGTGGTTGGTCTTTGTCAAACATGACTAATTTGAGAAAGCAATCCTTGTTCAAACGTCTCTTAACTGTGCAACAATGGGCTTTTAATATCGAATAAAGTCAGAATGTAGCAAAATAGAGAACGCTTTAATCTATAAAAAATATATCTCAGGCCACAAACAAGTGACATGAAAGAATGCCACATGTAATACATTCCAATACTCTTTAAACAAAGCTGTCAGCAAACTTTGCAACTGAAAAATAGACGAAGGTAGATAAGATAAGTAACATTGCTTAACATGTAATCACATCTGGACAAATATTTAACCCAATCGTGACCTTGTAACATTGGATTCGCTTCAAAACAAGTGACGTTTCTTAAACATTATCTATGCTTGAACGGCTCTTTGTATAGCCAAGGACCACACAAATGACGGAAGTGTCGAGCTCCTTATATTGGGATCAGTAACTTATTCGTTGCATAGTACACTCTCTTGGAAGTAATATTTGATTTATAAATAAATAAAAGGAAACGTAAGGTGAAAGTATAATGCATCCAGAGAGGAAAAATAAACGCTTGAAAGAATTTAAACCCAATTTTGTTATTGGTTTGCAGCTTTAAAATAGTTTGATTATAAAAAGAATTAAACATTTGTCTTTATAACTTTTTCCATTCACAAAGTTCATCTCTTTACAATCTATGAAAATAAGAACGACAGTGGATGCAATGTTTTATCTATGTCTATCCGAGATATGCGATGTATTGCGTGGCATTGTGTAATTGGAACATTTATTGAAAATTTGAGTTTAAAACAAGGAGATAGATAACCGTGGTATTATTTACTCAGTTATTGTATTAGCCATCTTAATTCCAATCAATTTAGAATTTTGTGCTGTAATTCTTTTATTTGTCGAGTTTGCAAATAAACGGATAAAATGAAGAAAATACTTCCTCTGCATATATATTTAAAAACCGCGAAATAACATCAAACACGGAAAAACTGACGAATCGTTAGCACTCGGTCATTGATGTCAAGACAAATATGAGAAGAAGAATATCGCTTTGTGTATGCCTGCCACATAACTGACAGTATCACATTCCTGACCAAATAACACTATTATAAATATATGAAGGACCAGACTCATGAAATGAAAAACCATTTATATTTGATGATAATTTCGAAAAGAAAGGTTGAATAGGTATTTGGAAGAATCATGTATATTCTTATGCCAGAAGATATATTGAAATAGCGGTACAAAGATTCAGAAACAATTGCTTACCTCAAGTTATAACCACATACGCAAGATTCTGATAAGAAATCTTAAAATAAACAATAAAGACATCCCGATCCTCTTCTTAATTGACCGCGCTCTTAAAACAAAACGTCAGGTGTAAAAGTATAACGTTTCCTCATCTGTGATAAAGAAGATCCATAGATCGGGACTTCATTATCTTCTACCCACTACTAATACACATCGTCAAGGTATATATATATATATATATATATATATATATATATATATATATATATATATATATATATATATATATATAAATTTAGAACGCCACCTTAGTTTCTTCAAGATACGTGATTTTTATTTTCGAAATATATTTTCGTCTTTATTGTTATCTGTAAATGGAAAAATATTTCAATCATACCTTATGGATAAATCAAACAACTGCATGACTATTTATATTCTTTTAATACTTATACATCTACATTATTCCAAAATGATTTCTAAAGAATCAACGCAAATGTAATTCCTAGGTTATTTTCAAAGTCATGGTCCAGCATCCATTTATTGCTGAAATCACCTTCCGATAGAAAATGTATACTTGTATGAGGCAAAATTTATTTTAAATGTATTTTAATTTAAGAAGCATACAAATAAATCAAACAAAACGGAGTGGGAATAAGAAAATAACAGGAAAAAAAAAACAATAGGAAAGAACACAATCGATAATTCAATCAATATTGATATTAATCTAACTGCACGGACGTCAACAATAAACATATGTACCGACATACATGAATGTATGTATATATGTATGTATCTATGTATGTATGTATGTATGTATGTATGTATGTATGTATGTATGTATGTATGTATGTATGTATGTATGTATGTATGTATGTATGTATGTATGTATGTATGTATGTATGTATGTATGTATGTATGTAAATCGTAATACAAATAATTCAATTTCAAGCATCTGCTGCCCTTTGTTCTAAATCTATACATCATACAAGTATCATTTACAGGATATATGAATGTCCTTTAATGTCTAAAAAAATTAACGACGTAATGGGGAGCAAAAGTACCTTTTTCGAAAGAACTGAAACTTTAAATGAATAAAGTTTAACAATAGCATTTAACATATATAAATGTTTAGCATTCGTGTTTTCGCATTCAAAATGTTTAAAGTTATCCAGCAACTTTTCATATCCATTTAATTTGAATTAGAGAAATGCATTGCTTTATAAATTAATACACGTTATACCTTAAACATGCTTATTATAATAGTATTGTAATATATATGTATATATATATATATATATATATATATATATATATATATATATATATATATATATATATATATATATATAATTAAATGAAATCAATCTCTATAAAGTTTAGTAGAAAATGAAGAAAAAAATACTTTTAATAAAATTAAAGAAAATTTCAATCTTGTTACTTTTATTAAAAAAATTGTGCTAATAGTTACAACACTCTCGTTGAAAATAAGACAAGTTAAGAGTGAAGAAAACAATTATGATACGGCTATTTGTAAGATTCGAATTGGTCTTAAGTGAACAGCTTCTGCTATATTATGAACATCGGAGACCGCTCCGATCGCCCATTGGTTAGAGCGTTCGTCTTGGATGCTGGTGGTCGCGGAATCGAACCCCAGCCGAATAATTACAAAACCATATACAAATAGCACTAACAGTTGTCTTGCTATGCGCCTATCTTCACGAGTTAGTGTTAGGACAAGTCGGCATGGTGACACGATCGAGAGTGATTGGGTGCGATATCATGCTACATGTCTGTGACATGATGCCTCTGTGGTAAGCATCACCTTAATGTGTTGCACGACATATATCGCAGGAAAATGATTGAGAAATTGTTTAAGCTATGTTAAAAATGCAACAGCAACAACACACTCACACATATGAATATGGGACAGAATGAATTAAAACGTATGAACTGCTGTAATATGAACAAGATAAATATCGTCTCGAACACGCTTCACCGGTTTTATTAAGGATACAAAAATGTAATGGACATAGAGAGAGAGAGAGAGAGAGAGAGAGAGAGAGAGAGAGAGAGAGAGAGAGAGAGAGAGAGAGAGAGAGAGAGAGAGAGAGAGAGAGAGAGAGAGAGAATACATACTGGCCGAAATGTAACTGACAATCATGACCAAATCATAGATACGTTTGATTAGGACCTTTTCCATTGGCAATCCTGGAATTAAGTCTTTGGAGAAATGGTACGTCAGCCTTTCTTTCTGTTATAGAAGCTGCAGGTAAAGACGATTTATATGCTGATGTGATGATGATGGGACATGCGCAATATGAAATCCACGTTTCAACGAATTCGGATGAGTTATTAAAGCGATTCATAGGTACCTAGGTACAGCTAGCAAATCGATTCCGATTAGCTATCAAAATGTATGAAATACAACGTGACATGCGAATTGTAAGGGTAACATGGTGAAATATTTATTAAATTTCCCTAAGAACATACAATGTACATTGAAAGTGTATGTTATTGTCTTAGTGGTTCTTTGTAATCAGAATTGTGAAGCGACCACTAAACTTTTGTTTGTATGCAGTCTATATACCGCAACTTATTCAACTGCAAAGTGAGCATGTCCAGACAGTTCAAGAAGAGAAATCGTTTGTTTTTGCAGGTATTGATCCTCAGTTTCAATAAACGTAATTGGCAAGTGGTAGATTATCCATCAAGCAAATCTCTTGTTGGCTTCTTTAATTTGCACCATGTAAATATCGTGCCAGTGATTAGTGTCTATTCTAGACGTTTAAATTGTTGATATTTAAACAGACAAAAACTCTGAATCTTCAAATATCATTATGTACAATTTAAATACTAATTAAGAATATATGTATATAAATACACACACATATACATACACACACAGAGGCCTTCCACATAATCATGATATTCTTATATTTATATATTTGATTAATGGGTACTAAAATGTATAAACTATATCTCAACCGTAAATGTCTTAGACACTCAGTTCTACAAACAAAATGAACAAATAAGGGAAAATGTGGGATACATTGGATCGTCAAATTTAGATGAATGGACGGATGGATGGATGAATGGATTAATGGATGGATAGAGGAGACATGAACAAAAGAATATGAAGAAAACGCCTGCTGGTGTTCAGCAAGCTACTAAAATTTAGAAAAGTACGATATATGTTTAAGGTAACCGTCTTCGCACATATTTACACCTATCCGCATCATCACCGTATTATGAACATAGAATTTGTTTAATTATCTCTGTTTGAGAAGGAGTTTTAACGTAGCTGTAACAATTTTCAGTCATATCGTGTCTGCAGTGGGGCAGTTTTAGTGATGTCTTGCACTGGGGGCATCATGCCGCAGACAAGTAGCACGATGTCCCAACCAGTCACATTATCCTGACACCAGGACGACCAGTCAAAACACTAATCTTTTAATGCTGAGGACCAAACGATGCAGCTATTAGTAACGTTTGTGTAAGTCTTTGGTATAACTCGACCAGGGATCGAATCCACGACCATCGTACTTTCCCGGCAGACGTTCTAGCCACATGGTCGCTATAGCGGTCAGTTGATATAATAATTACAGTGAAAGTTACACAAGAAAACGCAAGCATGTTAAACAAAAATAAGACGTAGATCTGAAATATTGACAAATGTAAATGATAGAAGAATTAATTTAAAGAATTTGAGTAAAATAATATCACTTAAAGATACAAAATCTCATGCAATATATACAAAATATAAAATAAGAAGAACTTTATTTATCATAAAACTCAGAAGGAAATATGAACATAACTTCAGATTAAACGGTATCAGAGTTTGCACTGGTGCGAGTTTCAGAACTTTATGAATGAATTATAAGTGTCGCGTGTGAGCGTAATTCTGTCTGAATCCTTTTCCTAGGGTATAATCTATATCATTCTATAATCCTTGTTCAAACGTCTCTTGACTGTGCAACAATCGGCGTTTAGTATCGAATAAAGTCAGATCATTGCCAAAACAATCTAATCTTGTGTCATGTGCACAACCGGAATGTAGCAAAACATAGAACGCTTTTATGTATAAATATATATCACAGGCCACAAACAAGTGACACGAAAGAATGCCACATGTAATACATTCCAATAATCTTGAAACACAGATTGTATCTAGTGGTGTTTGGTAAAGATGAACGTCGTCATCACCAGTCTACATGGATGATTAAAGCTGTTTAATCAGTAAAGAAAACTGAGATGACAAGGAGAGGATTTGATCGGTGTGGAAAATATATTTCGTCGCCAGAGTCGTGGATTTCCATCAGAACATCCACAGGCTTGTTTTGGAGGTTATTAATTGGTCATTAGTGTTATATATTTTTTATGGGTGACAAGCATCTTTCCACTGACTATTAAAAGTTTAGTCTTATTCCTCTACGTCGACAGGTTTTAAATACGTTGATATTTAACATTTGTTTTGATATTTGTTAATTGTTAATTATATCTCAACGGGAAGGGATGCACCATAATAACTAATAATAACTCTGTATTGTTCTTATGCATTGACATACCTGGACGTATTAGACAATTTTGATTTTGCAAAATAACTTTTTTTAAAATATTCTCCTCCCTTCGTTACTTTTTAATATTTCCAAGAGGACATGTTCCTAATGTCCGTGTTTCCACTATGAGGGATGATTTCCTCCATTTCCAATCGGTGCGTCCACCAGTCTTGCAGCATTCCTTCGTCAACAAGCAGAGAAAAGGGACACGAAAACAAATTACATTGGTCTACAGCCAACATACTACCGAAATAAATATAGTCAAACTTTACTAAATTACGGTAACTGATAACGAAAATGATTCTTAAAGTTGTTGGTTAGCTCTAATTTGAAAGATATGACGCTGGGTATGTATATACGACCCTTGGCTTGGGAATGACGGAAGATAAGTGCGTTATAACTGACGGAAGGAATCACAATGTAAGCCATAAATGACTACAATAAATCTTTGAATATATGACTAAATCTATGGCTGGGGTTGAACAGTACTTGCTAGGCAAAACCATGAATGCTGGAATCTGAAACTGCTCTTGAATCATCACGTTATTCATATATAACATGTATTATGAAGTCAGATATAATCTAACATCACTGTGCCGAACAAAGTGCCCTATATCAGCTCTATAAATCATACAGTCTTGCACTCGTATTTGCCAGTGTTTATGTTTGCAAAGGTACACATTTCTGTTTAGACGGAGTGAGACTAGATGATACGTACTTGTGTGAATGTTGCAGTATAGAAACCGAGTGGGGTTTTGACTAAATTAATAAATAAACCACTCAATGTGTGAAAGATGGATAATTATGAACTTAATTAGTAACGATAAATGTATGATTTATAAATATAATGATTCTCACACGCACTCAACATACAATTGATCCAATCGTGCAATACAACCATAAACACATTGAAAATAAACGAAATATATGATATCAATCTGAAATAAAGATTCAGGAAACCTTATGGATTTCATATATGTTTCAGATAATAGTATGCACTGTAAGATATTTACCTAATTGCACGTATGGACTTTTATTAAGATTCAAACGATCTCAGTGTATTCAAATATGTTTTAAATGTTCTGCACTGTAAATGAGATTCACATAAATCTCCTTTAATACAACTACGATTGAAAGTAATATCATATGAATGAAAATGTACCCAATCGAAACAACAATTGGAACAAACCTATGCTTGCTTGACCCTTGTACAGTCGTACGATTCATATACCGATAAACCACACAGTTTCACCAAGTCCTTAGGTTGACCAAAACTTGTAAAGTCATACTTATACGCACGTACAGACAGCGTACAGCACCTTTGAATTAGCTACGTCTAAATCCATGGCTCCACCACATGTACATATGCAAATACATATGTACAGCTCTAGATAGCTCTAGCGAACTCTTGTCAAGTTCACTGTCATCTACAATTAAACGAAAGTGGTAATAATGATGAGTTATGAACAATCTGTAGATATATGCTACTACATGAAACCCTAATATCAATTTGTAATTAAAAGTTCACAATGTTTAACATCTGCGTTGTAATAGATGAATCATTACACAATATCACATTACAAACTCAATAATCGTCGCATATCAAATGAAATGTAAATGTAACACACACCCATATGGCTGAAGAACGCAATGGAGAGCGTACGCTCCTTGACTAGATCGAAAACGACCAGTGTGTTAGTTAATAATTGATCTTCCTTAAATCCTTATGAGAGTCAGTAATATTCAGGGTAAAATACCCGAACATTTTATGATTATGATGTCCCTCGTCGGAAATAATTTCCGGCGAGATACATGTTAGTTCCATCGCTTATCTGGAAAAAAAACCACTTATTCACCCAAGACAATGTCAAATAAATAGTCAAATATATCAAACGCATAACCAAGTTAGTTTTTGCCGCATTCTGTGACAGTAAACAATGCGGACAACTTCTTCTTTGCGGTGAAGTGACCGCTGCATCACAAAAGCTCAGTACAACCACTATGGTTAAGAAATAATATCACCCTTGTTCTGGCTTACAATTGGAGATGGTGGGACCAACGCATATGCTGCAATACATGTGCAACAAGCCGTTGCTAGTGGTTGAACAGGAAAAGGACGTCTGTTTTTAACACTGCCAATACGTTGGAGAGAGCCAACATATATCAGCAATTGTTGCTTCTTCGTGCTGCACGTGGTTCGGAAAGACGTGTCAAAGAAGCAAAAGTGGACTGTACATTATCCAAATATTCAATCAGCTATACCGCAGCACGCCACAGAGACGGACTTTCGCTTCCTGATGCACCATAATCATTATCACTTGAGTCGTACGTGCAGAAAGTGATAGGAAGTAACTTCTAGTCGTGAAACATCAATATCATATGAACCATATTAGTAATATTTTCCATTTCTGAACCACACATCATAGCACAGTGGAATCTTTGAGCAGGTGATGCTAGTGTTTCCATATTCCGTGACCTTCCAATAATCTTGTCAACATCAATGGTCTGTTGGCAGCCGTCAATATAGATCATGATCCAGATGTGTGCAGACTGTTCATTGATTCACCGAAGACGAGTCTTAAAAAAGATTTACATCATTATGACAATATTTTGCCATCAATTCCAGTTGGTAATACAGTCCGTATGGAAGAAACCAATAAAACATGAAACAACATTTGAGGTGCGTAAGCAATGACGAACATCAATGCAGGCTTGTGGCGATTTGATGGTTCTTGCTCTACTGCAAGGTCTGCAGACTGGACACACTTGAAGTACTGTTTTGATTTTTTTGTGCGAATGGTATAGTCGTGAAAATGATTTCCACTACATCAGGATAGATTGGTCATTCTCACAGTTATTGGTTATTGGAACCTGGAAGGTAAATTAATCAGCATACACCACTTGTTAATTAAGGAATATTGTGTTAGCACCATTGCACACAAGGATACTCAAGGCATACGACAGTCTTTTATGCAACATGTCACTAAAGATACATTTGTTGCCTTTTCGCCAAAATTCTATCCCCCCGAACTGCTGAGCAGTGAACGATTAGCAGAGTGAGCGATTTAAGCAAGACATTGAAACAACTGAGAAATGCTATCAGGTGAAGTGAAACCATCAATACATGGAGACTAATAATGGACATTGACAAGAGATGCTCTTTTTAATTAACACAGGAGACGAGCTACGAAGTGCCTAGTAGACACTGACTAAGGACGAAACTATATAATTGTGTATACATATTAATGTTGTACCTGTTGTTCATAACATATGTTATTTATATTCCCTTTTGACGTTTGTTTCAAGTGTTAAATACACAGGGAAGGTGAAGAACAGGAAAAGCCCTCAGTTTACAATTTATGATACAACTCTTTATACACAATATACATAGACTTGCAATCTGAAAACATAAACATCTTGGAAACAGTAGCTAATCATTTGCTTTTAATTGTCAAATCTGAATGCAGCACATCAAAATCCCTGTTCATAGTAAATTTTATCTCTGAAGCAGACGACGCCTACAAATCATATACGAATGTTATATAGTCAGACATGTAAAGGATGATTCCCACTTAGGTACAGAATGCAATCAAAGAATTTGGCCTTTGCAATACATCAGGATTGAGCCACCGGAGTCCAATCGATTTATTCTACCTTTGCCCTGCACAGGTATGGTGATCGAGGTCATGCAAAGATAATTTCTTCAGAGGTTCTTGTCGCTATCGGTGCACATCAGCTGTAATAAGTAGGAAAATGAAAGCTAAAGACCGGTTCTTGCACGCTAGATTGGTTTCTAGTCAGTTGCTTGGCTTTTTCTCTCCATAATAAACTAACTATAAAACATTCTGTGTATGCATACAGGCCCACATTATCTGGTCACTTTTTCATTCCATATAGTCATTCAGAAATTGTTTGATTACGCTAGAATTCCTCGCCCTAAAGCCGTATTGCCGCACATGTATGATAAGTCAGTTGGTCATGACATTCTTCGTCGCTCCTGTGCAGAACAAAGGATCCAGATGTGCAGTAGCAAGTATTGCACCTGATGCAAACTTGTAGTATTGCTTCAAAATAGTGAAGCATAATAAAAGGTGGTATCCAGAAGATCATTATCTTCATGATTTGTAAAGAAATTGTTAGAGATGTAAAGATATAAACGCATACAAGATAATGAAGACCTGACTTGCGAAAAAGAGAATATGTGTGCAAGAGGGGACCGAGAAGTAAGTCCAGTTTCTCAACTATAAATGTGCAACATATGCTACAAAAAGAGAGGATGAAGCAATGGAGGCAAAACAAAAAAGTTAGATCTGGTTGCTCTGTTCGATATCTGAGACTTGGGATTAGGTTTATTTAATGTTATTGTCACTGTTTTCGCCAGAGTATAGACGATGATACATGCCCTTGTTTTCGAGTCAGGCCTTGGATGAACAGTTTCGATAGCATCGATAATGTTATTTAAAGCGATAAAATCATCGATGCAGTCCAACAACCTTCTGGTGATTTTGGACAATACAATTTACGAAGTAGCAATCTGTTGGAACCTTTTTACAAGCTCATACTAAGTACAAGTTATTCCCCTTATTTCGTAATATGTTAAGCAAAAACAATGGTCTAACTTATAGCTTTATCTCCAAAAGTAACTAGAACAGCTGACATAAACGAACATCTAGCCTTTGTTCATTTAATCATGTACAAATTCTATTCTTGCCAATGTAGATGTCACGACCTATTTTTAGCTTTAGCTAATATGTTTGGGATCCAAGTGCGTAAAATAAGAATAAATGATAATGTGATTTGAACGATCTCAGCTATGTGTTCTCTATAAATATTTAATAAAAAGATAAGTGTGATGTCTCGAGCTTTCTACATCTACATTCTACAGTAATTATTTATTTCATTCTCATTGTGACTTATAATACAATAATATAACGTCTTCTACGTTTGTGACATTCTATTTTGTATTTATAAAAATAAACAAACATCAACATATTAATACTTGTATAACTGGTACTATTATAAACTCTAAGAGTATAGAAACAGAATTTTCAATGACTTGATTAAGCATTTCGAGTTGAATTGTTTTTAGGATGAACTGCATTTAATTAACATTTGCGAACGGTCGTCATTTTTTCAAGATTGCTTTATTGCTATCCGTTGTCAAATAAAATACAACGAGCAATAATTTTTTGTTGCTGGAAATGATAAACAGAAACGAGTATTAAAATCACAAACACCCATAATGCATTACTATTTGTAAAAATATATCAGAATCCTTTACTTGAATTGAAGTACCAATGAAAATGCCATTCTATTATGTAAATAGCACGACAATAAATGTATACAAAATTATGTATTTCAGTAATGGTCGTTCGGATAGCAACATATAGAAATAAAAGCAGTGATACAAGGAGTGTCATATGTAGTGCGAATGATAATACATCGTTTAACCTAACAGATTTGACATATGACTATAAAGACAGACGATTACACTAAGACACTTTTCATGAGGCATTTAATATTTCATTACGTTCATTTCATTTATGGTTTTAGTTTTGAAGGTAGTTGTGACCCAGTCTCCTCTATAAACACAGCTTTTCTATTTATCACTTCGTGAATTGCAATAGTTTGACATTCTGCAAACAAGCAGTCGAACCCCATCCTGGACATTTTATGTTAAAAGTGTGCAACTGACAGCATTATCTAAACTGTAAAGCAGTTTTAATGAAAGACTGCCAATTTCAATCAAATGTAAGTTTTCGAGTTTTTGACTGCCATGGGGATGGAGATTAGAGAATCAATAGATACATTATCTACCATGAAAACACATTAAAGCGTTTTACCTTGACAGATGTACTGCATAGCCCAAATGAAGTTATTAGCGAACTTGAGAGGACAAACTTAACTATTTTGTTCATGTTCATAATTCATGTATTGGATGAATAAAAAAAATTAAATTGATTATAGGTGTCATAACGCTGAAAGATCAGTTTCGCTTGTTTACCTTTTATTGCCGTCCCAACCAGACATTCGAATTAAAAGCCAGTTACAGAACTATGATCTCAAGTACGAAGGCGTACATTATTACGGAGTTTCATGGTTCATTTCACCCTTTTTATCAATATTCATTAAATATAGAAGAAAAAAAACATAAACTGATCGATGCTTAAAGAAATTTGTGACAGCAGATCCTTTGAGTAAAATCATCTGCGCGTTTTAGACATTAACTTGCTAAATTATTTGTGTCACATTTATCAAAATAGTACCAAGTTCTTATTGCATGATGAATTTCTCAGGGGTACAAATAATAACACGAGCTGACACCACTTTCAATATTTGGACGACGATTATTACCGTAGTAGAAATAGTTTTTATTTCAATGTTTATAACATTCTTGAATTTCTTATTTTGTTTAATTAGATCATTAAGGCAAATAAATGAGCTGAATATACACATAAGTACTTCATACGGCACCTGGTCGTTACGTACACAAGCCGTGTCGTACCCAGTGGAAACTGATCGTTTCGTACTCAAGGTGCTGGTCATTTCATACCCAGGCTACTGGTTGTTTAGTACCCAAGATGCTTGTCGTTTCGCACTAATTCATTTTTAAAAAATTGTATTTAATTTACATTTTAAAAATTATAAATATTACCAGTAAGAAAACAAATGTTGAACAGGTTTAAATAACTGAGTAAGTCCATTAGTTTTGTATAGCTCCAATTAATAATTACTTGTCATATTTCTTGTTATTATTTTGTAATAACTAATGTGTCCGATAAATTAAAAATAGTTATCTTCTCAAACAAACTATACATTTTTTTGCGATCTTTTCATAATGGGACTGAATGCAGATACAATAGTGTTGTTTTTGTACGTTTCTCTTCTCCAAGACCTAATATTCAGTTAATTTCAATTTTGTCGCATGCTTTTAATAACGTTGAACGTGGCATGTTATACGGGAAAAGAAGCGAGAGAGAGAGAGAGAGAGAGAGAGAGAGAGAGAGAGAGAGAGAGAGAGAGAGAGAGAGAGAGAGAGAGAGAGAGAGATTTAATTTGGCACTGCATTTTGCATTTACTTTGTTGTTTTAAAACATATTTAATTATTTAAATAATAGAATATATGTATGCATGCTTTGTTTGAGCCAATATTGAAACGTATTCAGTATAGCACCCTATGTAATACGGCATATATTTTTCCAGATTAGAACAGTAAAAATTACCATCCAAAGAATGACTGAAAGATAGGTATCAGTAAGACGAAAGAATAGCTTTGAAAAAGATTTTCTTGAGGAACAAAACAAGACTAACAACATTATTCCGAAATGTATAATTCTAGAGTTTTATTACATGCACACATGAAGAAATTACAATTTCAAATTGATTTGTCATTCAGTTGTCGGGCCGTATATACTGCTGCAATGTTTCTGTAATTTTGAGGAGGATATGACGCCATTCTGATACTCTTCCCACACGGAAAATATTCTCGCTTGCAGTTGTTTATTTTTGTTTTTGTTATCTGTTTAGCTTTTTTTCAGATACCAGTTTAATCTGTGTTACAACTGATGTGGCTTCGTCATATAAAAGAATAACTAGGATATAATGGAAAAATAGCTCTGCCGGATTTCGCAATGATCCTACGATGCCAACCCTCTGTATCGTTGTTCGCTTCGTACAGATCTTTGGAACACAGACCATGAGTTGACCGAGAATGTGATGTTCGCAATCCAGGTGTTCAAATCACACACACACACACACACACACACACACACACACACACACACACACACACACACTTAATCATAAAAATAATATACATACCTGCCTCACATTTTCAATGATGCCACTTTTGGCAAGCGTTACATTGTAAAGCATGTTGTCATGGTCTTACTCTTTGGAAACAAACTACACAGTTGTCCATTTCTTTCATGTATTGGCCTGTGTGTGTGTAGATGTCTGTTTCTCATAATACTTTCTTATAGACCATCTCAAATATTTATATATGTTCCAGATGTTGTTTGCACAGAGGAATTATAAAAGCTGACTTCATTTACTTATATGAATAGACAGAAAAGCATTAAAATAAACTGAGATAGAAATCAAACGTACATTGTACAATACCTGACGACAAAACAATTAGGAGTGGAACATATGTAAATTGTAATGTAACCGACAAAGGAGAGTAAGAGCAAGGGCAATTAGTAACAACGTATGCGTCCATGAGAACAAGGAATTCAATTTGCTAATTGATTCTTTTTGGCTTAATGATAAATTGAATATATTGTATAAAACTCCAAGTTTGCCAAATGCTTTTTATACTAAAGTATATGTGCCTGAGAAAACAAATTTTAAATTCCGAAGATAAAGTTAAATTATTTCAAAATAAATCAAAAACACAAAAAGTAATCAAAAAGGTGCGAAATTGAATTAAGCTTGAAAGCTTAAACTTACTAGATGTCTGTGGATTTTAGCATTTTACAACATTTCATTTACGACTCCCGTTAAAGTATAGAAAGTTATATTATTATTATTATTATTATTATTATTATTATTATTATTATTATTATTATTATTATTATAATAATAATAATAATAATTATTATTATTATTATTATTAATAATAATAATAGTAGTAGTATTAGTATATTAGTATATGTATATCTGTCACAAAGGGGAAAGAGCAACATAGAAAATACGTATGAAATATCTTTTTATAATATTTTAAGTTACAATTAAAACGACCATCACCTGGGGTACGAAACGACTCATTTGAGTACGAAACGACCATCACCATGGGTACGAAAAGACCATTGTCTTGGGTAAGAAACGACTCATTTGGGTACGAATTGACTTGGGTACGAAACGATTTGGGTACGGAACGACCATAACCCCTTCATAATATTCGGAGGTTATTATATCGAACATATGTAGAGCAATATCCAACATAATGTTGAATTTACCGCTTATCAAAACATTGCAAAATGATCAGTTAGATTTTTTAATCTTGCTGTATATGCAGATCATCAACACGTTCTTATTTTACATGCGGAGTAGATACATGATTTGTCATTTTACACTGAAATTTCAATAGAAAAATGTATTAAAAATGTAAACAAAACGAAATTGCAGAAATCTGCGTTATATATTTTGAAAGTTTTTGGTGAAGTTAATTTGCATGTTTTAATGTTTAGGACGCATATGCGTAAATAAATAAAAGGCAAACTAAGCAAAATCAATTGATTAAAATACATCTGTGGATGTTTCTAATGTGCCCTGTAGCAAACATTATCCATTATGTAAAAAATTATATCATGTTTCGTCATTGACAGAAACTAAACCAGAAACACCAACAGTACTTGGACAGGGAAGTATTTGTGCAGTTAGAATTACATTGACTCTATCGAATTATACAAGGATAATTGCCTAAAAAAATAACTGTTTTTTATTTTTGTTAACGTATTATAATATTAATTTGTAATTTTGATGAAATTTAACCAAAGGGGTACAATTTTTAGTTATATTGTGTTCAATATCAAAGAGTTATAAACCTTGAACGATATGAAATACGACTATGACTTTATATACAGGATGAAATCTTTACCTATAATACATACTGCCATTTACATCTGTACAACTAGGAGCTGAAATCAAATACATTTGTATTGAATGAACTAAGTATTGACTGAATATATGCAATATAAATTAAACTAAAATAAACGTTAATACGTGTTTGAATGTTATGAAATATAAATATTTATTTTAATTGATACGTCAGATTTCATCGATTAGAAAACAGAGTATTAGGTATATCATAAACATGTCAACTGAATTCATTGTAACTGCTAAAGAATATAAGAATAAATATATGCAATACAGAAGTAACTGAGATTTGAATCCAAGTTACCAGCCATTGCTCTGCTATATAGACGATAAGAATATCTTGTTTAATTCAGCGGTGCACAAACAAAAACTTTGGTCTTGAGAATCATCTGAGTCTGGTGTTTAGAGAAACTAGTTATGGTTGCAATGTTTGAATAGGTGGAGGAACATTGGGTACATGTTAGAAGTTGAAAAGCTTGGAACAGTTTTTAAAAATTTCCAAGTGTGTCGAAGCTAGAAATCCATGCACACAGAAAGATTATATCTGGTAATATTGGGTTAAGAGGATACGACTTTGTTATTCGAAAATTAGTCTGCGCTTCGCATGGGTACGAAACGACTCATTTGAGTACGAAACTACACAGCTGTTGGTTAGTCTGCGCTGCTCATGGACGCAGTAGACCTATACCTTGTACTACAATATCCAGAGCTTTGTAACTAAGTGCTATGTATGTATGTATGTATGTATGTATGTATGTATGTATGTATGTATGTATGTATGTATGTATGTATGTATGTATGTATGTATGTATGTATGTATGTATGTATGCATGCTATATTGTATGAAGTGCATGTCAGGCTTTGGGTGTGCAACAAAGTCAAGTTTGCAACCCTTTTAGACTGAAATGGTTTTAAAGAAAAAGAAAACCTTGTATGTTCAATGGCGTCAAATGTATTAAAGCATATTTATCTATTCTCTCACTCGCACACCAGTGACAATGCAAAATAGGGTATAGCAAAGCAATGAAATGAAATGTATTAAATTATAGTTATCTATTCTCTCACTCGCACACCAGTGACAATGAATACTAGGGTATAGCAGTGAGATATTCATTCGGATGCATAGCAGTCATTAGTGCTACCATGACCTACTTTAGTAATCATATATCTCTGTCAGATTTTAGTAGTCAAGTAGTACCAATGTTTTTAGTAGCCAAATGCTACTTTTGTACACTTTCTAAAGTAGTCACACACGACTTTGCAAAAATATCATACGACTAAAATGATCATGGTGGGATATGTATTGCCGTGTACATTTTACCTGTTAGTATGATAAGTTCTTAGGCAAAATCTTGACTTTAATAAACACCCAACAATGATCGTCTAATTATACAAGTATCATACACATTCTATAAAATTCAAACTATTTTTTAAAGATAGGGGCTGTCTATTTAATACGAAATTGTTTTTTTTTGTTATGATAGGAAACCTGAAAAGTCTGATGATACTATTATTGGTCTTTATCTTGTAGTCAAATACTGACACTTAGAGTTACTTGGGTAATGTTTAGGAGCTGTGGGATGTGTTGTTGCAAATAATAATACAAACTCCATAATGGTATAATAATATATAACATTTGGGTTTAAAATTAATTTGTTTACCACCTTGTTTAGAAAGAAGAGAAAAGTATAGAAGTTCTAAAAATGCACATTTAAAAGTAAGCATAACGTAATATGTTTCGCTAAAAGCATTCGCACAATGAAGAATGTACTACATTACTAAGTTATTTTAAAAGTGACAATAGTGATAATATTCTGTCAAGTTATCAGTTTTGTGATAGAAGGATCTAAAATAATGCATTAAATGTCCTACTTAATTATACAATAGTTCTGAAATTCAAAATATGTCTAAGTTATATTCACAATTTTACAGACAGCGATGTAGAACCTGTTCTCTGCTGAAAAAGGTATTAATCCCCAGCTGAACAAGAGAAAGACATATTAACGGTATTATATTTATTGACAGGTTCAAAGAATTAAATGTCATTATAAAATATTCATACCTGTTCATCCTTTTATATATATATATATATATATATATATAGATCTTTGTTAAGCTTGTTCAGATCAGATAGAAATCCTAAAACGATAAGTACAAAGGTATTGGTGGAACACAAGGTTGTATGGAAAAACACCTGCTTACTTGTATTTCTCATCTGCATGTACATGTATTCATGAAAAACACCTGCTTACTTGTACTTATCATCTGCATGTACATGTATTCATGAAAAACACTTGCTTATTTGTATTTATCATCTGCATGTACATGTATTCATGAAAAACACTTGCTTATTTGTATTTATCATCTGCATGTACATGTATTCATGAAAAACACTTGCTTATTTGTACTTATCATCTGCATGTACATGTATTCATGAAAAACACTTGCTTATTTGTACTTATCATCTGCATGTACATGTATTCATGAAAAACACTTGCTTATTTGTACTTATCATCTGCATGTACATGTATTCATGAAAAACACTTGCTTATTTGTACTTATCATCTGCATGTACATGTATTCATGAAAAACACTTGCTTATTTGTACTTATCATCTGCATGTACATGTATTCATGAAAAACACTTGCTTATTTGTACTTATCATCTGCATGTACATGTATTCATGAAAAACACTTGCTTATTTGTACTTATCATCTACATGTACATGTATTCATGAAAAACACTTGCTTATTTGTACTTATCATCTACATGTACATGTATTCATGAAAAACACTTGCTTATTTGTACTTATCATCTACATGTACATGTATTCATGAAAAACACTTGCTTATTTGTATTTATCATCTGCATGTACATGTATTCATGAAAAACACTTGCTTATTTGTACTTATCATCTACATGTACATGTATTCATGAAAAACACTTGCTTATTTGTATTTATCATCTGCATGTACATGTATTCATGAAAAATAAATGTTTTCGTGCAGCGTCATTACAGTCATCAATATTTTTGTAGTCGATAATATTGAGACAGCTTTTCGCTATTGCCTTGATGAAATTTGATATGTTGTAACATGAGTTCACCCTATAATACTTTACGTCTATTATAAAACAAGTCTGTGTAACTAAAAGCAGATTTAGAGGGTGTTTGGGAGGGTTCAGTTGAAACGTCATTTTTTCACGTTAAATGGTACACTTTATTTCACGTTAAATGGTATGCTTTTTCACGTTAAATAGTACACTTTTCTTCGTAAATGATGACAGACCATCCTTTGTAAACTGTAATCCCTTTGAAGAAAGCCTATCTGTTTGTATTTATAAATGCTGTACTCCAGTTTAGATTTCGCATTGATATTCAACACCTTGTAGTGTGTCTTTGTGCCAGAGTATCTTATTATTGAATGGTGATGTTCCTTTCTATTTAGTTTTCACATTGTTAAGTGACTTGGTGAATGTCACTATAGTTTTCACTCTAATTGACAACATTAATGAATTCAATGTTACAAGTAGGTAAAGCATTACTGTCTCTGATTGCTAAATTACTTATTTTATTGGCCTTATATTTTGGTAACTTCTGAAATTATGTTCGTTTTTTGTTGTTTTTCATTTTTCTATTTAGTTTTTATTCTAAGTGACATTGTTCATGTCGGTATAGTTGGCACTCTAATATTTTTTCTGAGTATATTAATGAAATTCGGTGTCACAAGTACATATTAAAGCTCTGATGTCTTTTGATGGATTGATTACTTATTTTGTTGTTTTTATATTTTGCTAAGTTCTGAATTTATCCTTGAACGATTATTTATCCTTTTTTATGCTAACGAAAATATCTCTCTCTTTACACTCTTAAGGTTCGTCTGGGTATAGCATTCGAGTAACCATTTCAACAGACAGTTCGCAGTCTGATATTTCTTTAAATCCACTATGTTTTTACTTATTTGCCATATTTAATGAGGTGGAATGTCTTGTGTTCTGTAGAGGTGAATGTCATCGACCACTTGGAGCGAACATTACATGGTGAGTAGTTCCTGGCCACTTGAGTGGACAGAGTAAGAAAATGACATCCAAATAGCCATCAGTACATGGTCAGTAGTCCTTGGCCACCTGTATCAGAGTGGTCTGAGTAAGAAAATGACAAACAAATAGCCATCATTACGTAGTCAGTAGTCCTTGGACACCTGAGTTGACTGAGTAAGAAAAAAATATTATTTATTCTGTTATAATAGATGTGCTTGTATTCACCAAATTTGTATGCCTTTTTGTTTTAATGAGATCGGTATTTAAAAAATCAAAATAAAAATAAAAAGTAATTGCCGGTTCATTGTTACAAAAGAGACTGAAAATGGCAGTAATGACACAACAACAACAACAAAAACCTATTGCAATACAGTTCTACCCTTTCATGTCGACATCCTCTGTCCCGAGGAAATATTGTCCACATAGGTTAATGTCGAGATGAGTGTTGGGGGAAGGGGTGTATGAAAAAAACATAGAAGTTAATTTCGTCAGGAAAATGTGATCATTCGTCTATAAATGCCACTTACGCTTTGAGAAAACAATTGAAATTATGAATACATGAAGACAAACCAAGTGCGACTTATACTTGTGTATTGACAATTACATTTTGGTTACCTTTATGTAATAAAATCCACAATAAAATATTGCATCAGTCACATCCTGACACGAAAAACATTATGATATTCAATGTCGTCATTAGCACATGGTTGCATAGTTGTTATTTACATGCTTCAAGTACATGTACTTAAATTGGCCTTGATTTTGGTCAGTCTGTTCCTATCTTATTGAGGCTACCACGGGGATGAGGCTAGTCACACGGAAATGAAAACCTATCAACAAGTTGTTTTAAACAGAACATGTATTCTCCACAGATACTTTTGTATCCGATGTAAGACGAACTTTAAAGCGACTGAACCAATCACTTTCAAAAGGCGTATTTGGACGCAATTTGTTTAATCTGGGACGCAGAAAAGGACATATACAGGAGTCCTCTGTGTGCATCAATTTGAAGGACGGCAAATTTAAGGGCTTAATAGTCCTGCTTCGACGACCTGTTAAGTTGGAATATGTGTTGATTATTAATCATTTTAGCTGTGCTGATATTTACAGTCAGAACATTCTTAACAAAAGAACGAAATAGTTATTGCTATGATAAGAAAGGAAATTTGAACAAATCATTGAATCACTGACATTTATTAAGATCTTGTAAATTAGTATTGAAATTTAGTCTTTTCCTGGTGAAAAGCTTAAATATTTTCCAGTAAAACATGTGTGGAGTTTTTGTTAACATCATATTCTCTGTTAAGAAATAAATGAGCAGAAAAGATTCCATTTATAATTCCTGTTACCTGTGTTCAGAGGGATATTAATATCCGAATATAAGTATTTACATTGTTATAATCCTGTTTAATGTAGTATATTGACCTTATGTCCATGCGTCAGTATAAATTTAAATGCAGTGTGATCTGGCAATGACAAAATTCCATATTTGATTATACGCATCGCCTTTCCACTATTGCCATGCACTTACAAACCTGATTTGATTGGAGAAAACCAGTCACGCCATCAAGAGTTCTGTTGAAGGCACGTAAATAAATAACGACATTTAGATGATTTAATTCTTGAGTAAGAAAAGTATAAAATGTTATTTCTGTTTTTCATCCACAGTGGGTTCTGCATTGAAACAGGATCAGCACTTACAGTCCTAATTGCCTCCAGTATTGGTGTCCCGATTACAAGGTGGGATCGGTTGTCATTATAGGGCGAGTAAGATCCAAGGACACTGTAGATTGGAAACCCTTCCGAAACATAATCCTAGTATGGTTCGTTACAGTTCCCGTGTCTGGTGGATTGAGTGAAGCGTTCATGGCTGGCTTGATGCAAACTGTATGATGGCTGGAAGAAAGTAGAGAGCAATCTCTCTGGAATGTGCCAACATTTTGAAGAAATGAGTTTGAAATGGAAAATAAAATGGTTGGACCTGTATATAGAGGTGCAGCTTTTTGCATTTCTTTGTAAAATTGAGTAAACTGTTTTGGAAATTTAGAACATTCTGTTTGAAGCAAGCTTTTACTCAAGGCGTCATTAGAAATAGAAATTCCTTTTCGCTTTGATAATTTATCAGTTCTGTATCTGTTGTCACATATATATTTGTCTGACTTGTGAAGTGTGAGATAGAGATAGGTTAAAGCTTGTGAACGTTATATATCTTTAATCTTTAAACATCGCTTACTGTATTCAGCTGAAGTCACAGTTGTGTTTAATTGGAAAAATGAACTGTCATAAGGCATTTCATCGGCGAGACACCACATTCCACGGAACACTTCTTTTGATGATGCGCAAGATATGACTACTTTAGCTGAAGTTTGACATCACCTCAGATTCTTTCTGTATGTCTAATAACACTTTGGATTAGCCGGTGCCATTGGTTTGGTCGTACCCTCGTTAGATTTTGTGGACAATAGTTTGGGAACAAACTAACTACTCAGGCCATGGTCAGCTTCTTGATTAATAGTTTTTTTACCAGTTCCATCCTACATGTATCATTTCATTATTAAAACATTTGCTATATGTATAATCATTTAAATTACATCGATTACAGGAAATGGTGTCATCTTGTAAATTTCTGACGCTTTACAATGATATGCAATTGATTATTATATCAAAGCATATCATTAATTACTTTTAATATTTGTGTCTGTTTTCTTTATTTTCAACTTGCAACTTTATTTCTGATAAATTCTGTGGTCGAATAGTATTGTAGCTAGGATGTTATAACGATCTGAAAAGCAGTGCAAGTATCTCTAATATTTGTTTACCAGCAAAGGTGTGTTCATTAATTGGTCATTATCAGCGCTTTCAACACGTGAACTACATAAGTCTCAAATAGGCAACTAACCTACTCTTGTCAGGACAGGTTTTCAATCGATGACCTTTGAATTGGAGTCTGTAGTCCAACAGTTGAGCTATCACGACTCCCAAATAGGTGGAACATCTGACTTGAATGTTTTAAAATATCAAGCACATACATGACCAGCCAGATGCTTCTTCCTATATCTTTAGAGAAAATAAGAAAATATTGTTAATCCGATTCATTCATGAAGAGAGAAAACGTTTTGCGATGTTGATTATTCCAAAGTGCTGTCTTACCATGGATATAAACCATCTTTAAGTGTATTTTACTACCCAGTAGTTTAAGAAGTACAGATATGATAATACAGTATAACCTTATGCTCTAATTAAAGTAATTACTAAACAGCTAATATACATACTAATAATAAAAAACTCCGTAAATGAAACCATGTTCATGTTGAAAATAGAGATAGCAAACGTAATATGCTAAGATGCATTGCAAGAGAATCAAATCAATAACTTGAATAATATCGATATTTGTTTTCTCCTTCACAATTTCCTGATAATATTGTAAAATTTGAAGCTACTTAATGTTCATAAGGTCTTTTGAGGCCTTTGAAAGTTTTTTCGCAAATCTGCCTTTAAAAAGATCTTGAGAATAGATTACTGTAAGATCTATGTAAGTCTTTGAAACCTGAAATAAGCCTGAGCATTTTAATTATCCCTGCCCTCACTGTAATATGATTTATGTACAACATAAAATCTTCAAGATGTTATATAATCAGAACACCATGCATGTGTTCCATTTGAGAAATATTAATCTTGTTTTCCAAACTGTCTCGTAATAAAATATTTGGTTTACCTTAACACTAAACCGAAATTGAACAAACTGAAGAGATTTTAGGAGTATAATTAAAACATTACATTTATGTCTTATAAAAAACCACACTTGTAATTTTAGTTACAAATTGATTTTGAGAAAAATGCATCATTAAAGATTTACAAATAAATATTTACCATGCTACCATCCTTAGATTAAAAAATCATTATGCAAGTTTGTTATAGCTACTTAGCACAAATTTTAAACAATGATATGGTTAAGATTTACTGGTATACTTTAATATTTCCATTCCCAGGATAAATATTTTTATTATGTGGTAGGAACAAGTTATTAACCACTATCGGTGGGTCTGGTCTGAGGCTTCACTTGAAAATCTTGCCAGTGATGGCAAGATTATACTTCGTGGCACTCTTAGGATCATAATTAGACTGTTAAAAGATGTTGTCTGTGCAATGGCAATATAATATGCTGATGCCATTTTCTTGTGAACATATCAAAGATGTTTGTTGTTGGCTTGTATGCGCTTTATTCGTTTTAACATTGATTTCTTTACAACAGATATTAACGTTTAGGTCAGGCGTCTCAAACACCTTGAGGGTCATCTTCAGGACAGTTTCAATGGCCCAAGGGATGCCTCAACGTTATTGCCTCTCATGACACCTTGTGATGTCAATCATTTTGTAGGCCACAGTAAATAGCATGGCGCGCCGCATGTTTTGAGACTACTGGTTAAGATGGATTAATGTATCATGTATAATCAATTAATATTCCTTTTTGCATTACCAACAAATGAACAGTTGTATGATCTGAACTAGTTTGAAAGCCTTTTATTCAAATGTGTGAATGGTGTAATGGTGTTTATATCCAAAGAGAGAATAAAAAAATTCTGCATCACATATTTGTAAACTTTCCACAACAAAAATCAGTTATAGAATAAATGCTGTTATTGGAATTGAAATTCACAAGATGAGTTATTATTTGAAATCGTGCATACAGCAAATTTATTTGAGATATTTCTACAGATCTAACTACAAACATGTAACTAATCAAACAATATCAAATGTGTGTGAATGTCAATGTAGTAGAAGACATGCCTGTCTATTTTTGTTTCTTGTTGCTCACAATTGAAATTTAAAATCAATTAAAAATTTAGAATCTCTTTTTCCTCAATGTTGCTATCTGCCACAAGATTTTTTTAATTATTTGGTCTAACCTAGTATCTCTCTTCATTTAAATATAAGTATACATCAACATCAGAAACATTAGCAAGAACAAGTAGGAGGGCATCTGTTACTCAACAGTTGAAAACATTGTCTTCAGACGAGACGGTTTCTATCAGTTTCATTTCCACAAAGTACATCCTTAGCTATTTGTATTTTGTTATTAAAATTGTGAATGTTTTCAGGTCTAATTATTGAATCATAATGTTGTGCTACCTCTGCATTATCTTAAATGTTGTGTCCATATATTGTGGTTTCTGTTTTGGTGTTTTATTGTTCAGCTTCGCATTAAAGTTATTGATTTTCACGGCAGTTAGAATATATTCCCTTGTTCAGGGACACTATGATTGCAAACTAGATGATTCAGTGACAGAATTTGAATCTGAACTCATTCCATTGAGTCAAGGGATGTATATCTTAGATAACCTTGGCTGATTCAGTGACAAGATTTGACTCTGAACTCATTCCATTGAGCCACTGGATGAATTTCTTTGCTAACCTAGACTGATTCAGTGATACGATTGTAGCTCGCACTTCCAATATATGAAAGCACATAACATAAGAACTAACCTAAGTTGATTCAGCTATGCAATTTTAACCTGCAGTTGAGTCAAGGAACTTACTGTGATAACTAAAGATTTTAACCTGCACTCTTGTAGTTTGCTCAAAGGACTTACTATGATAACTAAGGATTTTAACCTGCACTCTTGTAGTTTGCTCAAGGAACTTACTATGATAACTAAGGATTGTAACCTGCACTCTTGTAGTTGAGTCAAGGGACTTACTATGATAACTAAGGGTTTTAACATGCACTCTTGTAGTTGAGTCAAGGGACGTACTATGATAACTAAGGGTTTTAAATTGCACTCTTGCAGTTGAGTCAAGGGACTTACTATGATAACTAAGGGTTTTAACCTGCACTCTTGTAGTTTGCTCAAGGGACTTACTTTGATAACTAAGGATTTTAACCTGCACTCTGGTAGTTGAGTCAAGGGACTTACTATGATAACTAAGGATTTTAACCTGCACTCTTGTAGTTGAGTCAAGGGACTTACTATGATAACTGAGGGTTTTTAACCTGCACTCTGGTAGTTGAGTCAAGGGACTTACTATAATAACTATTGGTTTTAACCTGCACTCTTGTAGTTGAGTCAAGGGACTTACTATGATAACTAATGGTTTAACCTGCACTCTTGTAGTTGAGTCAAGTGACTTACTATGATAACTAAGGTTTTTAACCTGCAATCGTGTAGTTGAGTCAAGGAACTTACTATGATAACTAAGGATTGTAACCTGCACTCTTGTAGTTTGCTCAAGGGACTTACTATGATAACTAAGGATTTTAACCTGCATTCTTGTAGTTGAGTCAAGGGACTTACTATGATAATTAAGGGTTTTAACCTGCACTCTTGTAGTTTGCTCAAGGGACTTACTATGATAACTAAGGATTTTAACCTGCACTCTTGTACTTGAGTCAAGGGACACACTATATAATTATCGTTGTCCGGGTCGATTTTAACCAGTAATTATTAAGTTTGATTCAGCCCAGTTACCTTTGAAGCAGCATGGTTAATGTGTCCTAAAAAGGATTTTCTTTTAACAGAATTATTTGTTCACGATCTCACATTTTGTTAATCTAATGACCATACCTGTTTGTTCAAATAGGCAGTCTTGTATGTATTATACACCTATTGATGTTTGAGTCTAAGAATTATCCAGATATTTCCACGTCCATTGCAATCACTGCCTGAATGTTTAACAATGGGGACAAAAACACATCAGGGAATTCACTCAGCATCAGTTATAAGGTGCATTACTTGATTCTTTAAACTGCCAATATGTCTTATCCATAATGCCTGTATGATCAGGCACGTGTTATTTCTTTTATGTTGAAATGTTATCCAACAAAGATACTTTGAAAGTTGTGAATAGTCCCCGAAGAAGTATAAAAAGGAATATTAACATTCTTGAAAGAAACGAGAAGCAAAAACAACAGTTACGTTTCATGGACATCTCATTGTGCAGATAAGAATATAGCTCATGAAGGGTGAGGTAATTCTTTTTGCACATCAAAACAAAACAAAAACTTAAAGATTGCTTGAAGCTGAAAGATGTAGCAATAATTCCTTGAGTTCGATGAGATTTAGACACTATACTGTAGGTAATTAATGTTAAAATTTACTTTACAAATGTTAACCTTCGCTGCAGTAGTCTCTTATCACAGATCTGAACTTTTTAAATGCATGTATTTATGTCGACAATAGCTGTACATATTTCGTTACACATCACTAAAAGTGGTCTAGTTTGATTGCCTTACTGAGAAGGTTTTGCTACAGTTGGCAGGTCAGGATTTTGTTTAGATCACCACTAGGACTGACAATTATTGTTGTTTGGTTGTGTAACAGTCGGTAATTATGAAAGGGAAGAATGCATTCTACTTTGAGGTCCATATGGTCTAATAGTTGTTGGTGCATGGTTTTAACCATTTATAAATAGGAAAAGGTGAATCAGTAATAGTTTTTTATATTCATGTGGACTTACAACTGTTGGTGAGTCATTTTAACTGTTGATGGGTCAGGAGCTTTCAGTCCTACGTTGATGTCCACATGTTGTATTAGGGTTTAACATCATTTTCTGCCGAAGATAGGCTATACATGGCAGCCTATACTAATGGTGGTAGAAGAATCTGGGAAAACCACTGAATGAACCACCAACCCATGATAAGCTACTAACAAACTTTCTCACATATCCACATTGGCCGAATTTGAGATTCAAACAAACACAGACAGAGGTGAGATGGCAGTGATCCTTAATGAAAAACACTTTAGACTACTTTTCCACTCGGTGCCCCGATGTCTGCATGTTCTAACTGTTGGTGTATGGTTTTGAATCATTTATTGTTAGGAATAGGATTGAGCAATTCTACTGCCTATAAAATGTCTCTTTATATTTTGTTATGCTTAAAAGTTAGGTTTTATTGTAGAATGTTGATTTTAGTTAGTTTATGAAGGTTTTGTTCCACACCAGATGTATCTGTACCTATGCCTAAGTAACTCGATCAAGAAAATTCTTGTAGTGCTTTTGTATTCATTAGATCAGTGGTTCCCAAAGTAGCCAGTACTGTGCCCATTGGGGTGGTGGCATTATCATGGGGGAGTTGATGCTGAATTGTACTTGCTACAAGGTAAGGTGGGGTGCGTGTGCTGAGGATAAAAATGGGGTGGTGGCCTAAGAAAGTTTCAGAACCACTGCATTAGATTGACATCTATTTAGATTAGATTGACACAAGTAAAAGTAATTTCTTTATTATTATAGCTGATATAATTAATTGAATTATTTATTCAATTTAAAAACAAAATATGAGCTGGTATGTTCAAGTTTCTGAGAATGTGAAAACGTTTCAAGATAAAATTGTAATATAATAGATATCTCTGCAGTATTTGACAGTACATGACTTGAATACATGCATCGTATGTGTAAATTCGCATGACAAAATATATTCTTTATCAGTAAATAAATACTTTGCAATATAGTGCCAAATGAATAATCACAATATTTCATTTTGTTACTGATATATAAATGAATTTGATGGATAATATTAAACTGCAAATCTAACAATAATAAATGTTTTTCATAGATTTTTGTTTAATAAGTTAATTATCATCTGTGTTTGGAAAAGTGAAAGTAAAAGTAGACGAAAATGTACAAGTTGAAAACAAATTAAATTAATTACTTTAACATAAGTTTGGAGAGATAGTAAGACAGTTAATTTTTCATGAGACTGAATGTAAAGAACATGTTTGAATGTAATGTACACATGAAATGTTAAATAGTTTTGTGCTACTGGGTTTTGAGTTGTAATAATACCCAGTGCATTGTCTATTAAATCAATGCCTTGTTCATACGGAATAATGAAGTCGATTTTCATAGTACTTTATTATGTTAAAATTTAAGTCTTTCATTACTAGAAACAACGTTTTGATGGGATTTTGAATTTCTAGTTCACATAGAAATCTATTATTGGTATTCCATCATAATTACAGACAAAATTAGGAACAATGGAAATGCTGAATAAAAGAAAGAGTAGTTTTTTTTGTATTTTGTTATTTAGAAATCTAAACTTTATGAGAAATCAAGTGCAACAAAATTTCATAACTGTGAAAACTGTTTGAAATATGACCAATAATTGAGGAGGGAAAACAAGAACACATTCTTTCAAATTTCTTAATTTCGCTGCAGATTTAAGTACAGAAATGTCACTGGACAAGTTAGATGTGATGAAATAAAAAGCATAGCAAATTTAAGTGTTTTGTCTTATTTTATTATCATAAAATCAATGGACCTTTTGTTTTGGCCTCGTATCCAAAGAGGCCCTGCGCCTGCAATTTCAGTTCTGACTCACTGGACTAGGATCAGTGGAACACAACACTACCTAGATTTGCCTAAGCCAGTCATTGATATTTGAAATTTGGATTATCAGCAATGTAGATGTTTTGTTTTAACTGATGCTGTTAGAAAAAACGGAAATAAAGGAATTTTTTATTGATGCTTTGTGTGTTACATACTAAATATTCCATTTTCTTCAATGTGCTGTAAGTCTCTTGCTGTACAGTAATCAACCGTAGTGGAAATTAGTTTTAGATATTCTAAACTTGATGTGTAGTTTTATTAGTACAGAAGCAGTTGATTTTTAAAGGTCCGATGGGCTACTGTCGGTAGTGTATGAAAGTGTTAGCAGTCAGTAAGATTGGTCCTGCACTGTAGTCTAACAAAATTTTCAGTCTGTGTTATGGTGTTGTTGTTGAAACGGGCATCACATTTAAAGATATACAGTCATTTATCCATCTTTAGTTACAATGTACATTTACGAGACTCTGTGGTGGGCTTGCGTGTTGTAGTGTTAGAAAGATCTTTATCAACTGTAGTCTCAATTGTAATCTACCAAAATTTCCGTCTGTGTTATGGTGGTTTTGTTAAAACGGGCATACAATTTTAAGATGTACAGCCATTTATTCATCTTTAGTTACATTTACGAGACATTGCGGAGGTCTTGCACGTAGGGTTAGAAAGATCCCTTTCAATTGTAGTCACGAGAGCTGAATGGTCAAGGTCACATTCGTGAATGTTCAAGCTCACTTGAAAGAAGAAAGAGACAGTTGCTGGACATCATCTTGTGCATTTTGTACTATCTAGTTAACAGATTATTGAATAGCGTGTGTTTTGGTCAAGAAGAGATGCTGTTTGAATCACTGAAAATATGTACATATTTAATCACTTGGAGAACAGTGATGCATGAGAACTCCGCCAAGTAATGTAAAGTCGCACATATAGTACTCGGTGTAGTATGGAATTTGTATTGAACATTAAAGGGTATGATGCAACACAAGTCATGCAAGCAATAGGTTTTTGTTCCTGGAGAAGTGTTAATGAAGACAACATTGAGTAATTTTGAATCTGAAAATGATGTGGAATACAAATACAATGTAGATGCTGGATGGACGAAACGCAGACTCAGACCTGAAAACCCTTACTATTTTGCATTAAGTCTCACGAAAATTAAACTTAAAATACGAACTTACATTATAAAAGCAAAACCATAGGAAAAATGATTGATGAAAAGTCAGGAAAATTTTGTTTATCTGTGTTTGATTTGTGTCCGGGTTTCATACTGGAATTAGTAAAATTAGTCAGGGTACCAGATTAATTTTACAGCAGCACTCACACGCTTTCAGTATGATTCAATCGGGGGGGGGGGGGAGATATGATTGCCGTGGTCATGTCAAATGGAAAATGAATTCCCAAGAATTACGTCAGGTTGAGAGAGAGAGAGCATCATGCCATTGAGCTACATAGGGTTTGAAACTGTGCAACAATTTGTGTAACGCTCGATACTAGTGGTAAATAAAGTCTGCACTTATTTTACAAACCTTTCAGTTTAACATAATGTTTATCTCTGCTGCATTTTTCACTTTCTCCAGCCTTACAATAGCCGATTATGATATTTGTTCACACCTTACTGAAAATTGGTCAAACTTAGACAAAAATCAACAAACTTTCTGTGACGTACTTGTCAGGTTTGTCAGGTCTGAAGACGGCATGCCCTACTTTAGTACTATTTAAATGTAGAAAAGGGCAAAATTACAAGCCAAATTAAAATGCAACAAAAAGTATGGTGTACTTTTGATTTTTATCAAATTATTTGGCTTTGCATGATTTTGTTTTACAGAAGTAGATAGCGGAAAATTTTAAACAAATTGAATAAATTATCTTTTAAAACTATTGTGAATATTTTTATATTTTATCTCTCACGACAGGTTGTCTCTCCAAACAGTTCATAATGCTATATAATCAATACATTTGTTCACTGAGAATGTGTTCTCTCACGACAGGTGGTCTCAATTAGTAGTGGTCTTTCAAGACAGGTATATATACTATATATTATTTGATTTATATTATTATTTCTGCTGTAACAAGGAAACTATTTCACAATATGGAATAAAACCTGTAATATATGCATATTATAAGAAATCTTGTATTAAAGTTTCAAAATAATAATTTATCAAGTTTGTATATACATATATATATATATATATATATATATATATATATATATATATATATATATATATATATATATATATATATATATACTATTATTTAAAAGACAATAAATATTAGCTGGGGAAAATCGCATATAAATTATTAATAATGAACAGTTTCCCAGCTTGTTCAAGCTTGCTTAATTAGCTATGTGTATGCTCCTTAGTGCAGTCTACGGTGATTTTGGGAGTGTTTGGGGCAATTTAGCACAATAAAACATGTATATACGGACAAGGCACAGTAAACGCTAAGAAACAATGAAGTAATAAAGAACTTACACAATTCTTGACGACATCTTTAAACAGTTTCGGTTTTAAAGAAGCTTTAGAATATTAGAGTAGTAGGAGATATTGATGTATCCGTACTTTTAAGTATGGCTGTTTCCTACTGTCATACACGTTTTGTACTCCTTATTTTCTGTGAGGGGGAAGGGGGAGCAATCCATGCCCTTTCTCCTATTAAGTAAAAAACTATTGATTATAGATTCAGATGGTCAAGTGGTCGGTGGTTGGAACATATGCTACATTCATAATGTTCCATTAGTAGAATTATGTTTTTCAGGCATTAAATAGTTGTTGTTCGTTGTCTTGGTTACCAAACGTATGACTTGCATTTAGTGTCAGAAAGAGTCCTATTGATTTTGTACTCGAAAGGTGAAGATCACTAAGATACATAAAAAGCACAGACTGCTGCACAATACTACATTAGTTTTAAACGACATATCTCAGCCAAGCAATTTTAAAAATGGCAAACACTTGGGATATGATACAGCTGTTGATCTTATTCTCCACATTTAAATTAAGGAAATAACGTTTTATTTTCAAAGCCAGCGCAACTTTAAATTGAAAGAAGAAAAATGGTTTCTATATAAAAATATTAGCTTGCCTTTCAAATTTGCATACATTTAGTGGATCTGGTAATATTTTGGTCATTATATTCTAAAATAAGTTATGAATGTAGCATATGTTCCAATAAAAAGATGAATGTTGAAGGCAAATGCAATGGAATAGTCACAACAGGTTTGAACATGGCGTAATAGTTCTTAACAATTGGCGGAGTCAGATCCGTTTACACTTGGAGCAGCGAAGTGATGCGGAAGCTCTTGCGTCATCTTGATTTCCTTTGGGCGACGCATGCAGAGCTTGCAAGATTGACGGCAGTTAATGGTCAGAATATTGCGTAGCTTACGGTATGAACTTCTCATTTTCATAGATAGACCCTACTGCCCTGAAAGGTGCCTTAGGTTTAGTTTTGTTCTTATTTCTGTCCTCTCTTCTTCGCCACCAATACCATATCCATTACATTAGTCTTAATCTTCTTCTTCTTGTCAGCTTCATACTCCTCATCCTCTTCCTTCTTCGCCGTTTTCCACTTCTAGTTTTATTCTTTCATTATTTTCTGATTCTATATTTGTATCTGTTTGTTTTCCACTTTTTTCCTCCTTTTTCTTTGCCCTCTTGTATCATTTATCTCAATCTTTCCTTAGCGTTCGTTAAATTGTTATTCTCCATCTTTACACGGTGGTGGCTATAACACCCATCCTCCAATCTGACTAGCATCTCTTCCACCATTCCAATGTCATCTACCACTTCAGAAGGTTACGCATGTTGTATAGATGTTTTTTTTAAGCTTAGTTAAATTATTCAATCTTGAATGTAACGATTGATGAATGCTACTCTTTACATACGTCAAATAAGGGCATGAAGGAAAACATCCCTTCTCAATACATACCCGTATCACCTATTGAACATTCCCGTACTGATGAGAGTGCTAACTAAACTATTTTTGTTTGTCAAGCTAAGGCACTAATACCATCAACACCCACTGGATGTTCATCCAATACAAAGTGCGAATGAAAATTGTGCAAGGTTAATGTATTTTGTTAAGATAAAACAAAAACACAGAAGTACTTGCGAACACTTACACACACTAACGTTCGATTGTGCAGAGAAACGTTTTTTGTAATCTAAATGCAAACCTAAGCATACACATACAGAAACGGACGCGCATCTCTTACTCCAATTTTGCTGCTGATTCAGTGTTGTTCTTTTTAGTGCAGAATGGGCTTGAGTTGCTTCACTGTCTTATTCCTCACTTTTACTTGTTCCCTCTGTCTTCTACGCCAGACCCGTGGTTGTCTTGGTTGCACTCGCCGTGGCTCCCACTCTTGCCGCTGTCTTTAAAACTGATCCATGTTTTCCGTCTGTCGGACAGCGGATCTTGGTAGTGGTTGTTGTGGCTGTGGCTGAAGTGGTCGTGGTGGTAATGACAATGTCCTCACCGTAGGTTTAACCTCACGGAACTATGTCATGATAAGGTTAGACCAAAGTGATTTTCGTTGTTCCTCTTGTTGTTCTTCTTTTCCTTTTCCTCCTCTTCATTTCTAGCTTCGTCCTGCAGTTCCTCCATGTCTAGTTTGTCCACGAGTCGCCTAGCATATTTCAGATGCATCTGGAACTCCATCCAATTTGAGATTCTGGTCATCTTCTTCAAAATTATTGAGTGAACGCTGGGGTAGTTAGGCTGCTGAAATCTACACTTTTAGGGCTGTTTTGTTTAGAGTTCTGACAATGTCGTATCGTCTAAAATGTTTCCCCGTCAGGCTGTCGGCTTTCTGACATGATAAGGTCTGCTTCAGCGCAAGGAGAAGGTGAAATCTTTCCTGTCCACTCGACAGTCCACTAAGCCTCTGACTGGCTCCTGCTTTCTCGTTGCGACTGACCTCTCTGCTGCTAAAGTCTATACTTCACGGTCCACTCTCGCTTCTTGGTTTTTTCTTGATTGCATATTTGAAGACCTCTTTTATGAGGTTTTGGGCTATTTTAAACATCCTGACATTGTTTATCTCTTCAGGCTTGGGTATCAGGTTTTGGTTACTACGATCTAAATTAACGTGGACATATGATGTGGGGAAAATTGAATATTCAAAGAAGAAAAATGGTTTCTATATAGAAGTATTAGCTAGCCTTTAAAATGTGCAGAAATTAAGTGGATCTGGTAATATCATGGTCATTTTGTGCTCAAATAAGTTATGAATGTAGCATACTTTACTTTATAAAGATGATTGTAGAACGCAAATACAATTGAATAGTCACAACATGCGCGTAAATGGCATAATAGTGGAGTCAGGTCCTGATACCCATTGAGCAGCGAAGTTATCGTGCAGCTCTTGGATCATCTGCAATGCCTTCGTGCGACCCTTGCAGAGCTTGCTAGATTTGCTGCAGTCTATTACGATTATTTCAAGGTGATATCACGAATTTATCGATGACTGAGTTGATGATTATCATAGTGACTAATTGTTGCACCCGATTAGATAAATATCATTTATATAAAATGATTATACATCGTAATGACGACAAACATACCACTGTATACATAGTACATTCACGGTTGCCAGTTTATAAAACATACTACGGAGATGTACTCGCACCTATTGCCAAAGAACTATCAATGAAAGCAATCGGTGTCATTCGCGATAAAGGTATAAGTACTATTGGTGACCTTGCTAGCAGTGTGTTTAATACAGCTAAGGAGAAACTCATATCGCTGATTAGAAGACAAAACAAATCACCGCCTGTGCCACCAAGTGTAAGCAAAGTAGTAAATAACATAGGAAATCAAAATATAGTATAGCTGGTAAATCAAGAAGGTGAATATTGTTGCGATTTTAATCGCTGGTAGCGGCCTGATAAGATCAGAGCGATCATGAGTTAGATCAACAATTATATAATAACATGTTCAAACCAGTTCCAACCGAAGCTTTTGTTATGGACGCGCCGGTACTCGAAACGATTCAGTGCGCGATTATCAAGTTTACTCATATAATACAATACAACTTAATTTACGATCACGAATTGAATTTCATGGTTCAGGATACAAGCAAATATTTCTTACTACAATAGGTGTACTAGCTAGATATTCTGACGATTATATACAATCTGCTGGTCAATCAATGATATTCGCAAAGGATATAACTGATTTCGCTGATAACAATCCTTTTTTTACAAGACGACCAAAAAATCATACTGCTGCTAAAGATGACGCTGAAACCGACGCTGTTGCTGTGGATAATAATTGTTATTTCAATCTAGGATTTGCAACTCGTAAAACATTGTTAGATACCCTAGAAAGATTTTCATGTGCGATTTCCCTAGCTCATATATTTGGTTTCTGTAGAAATGTTAGAAAAGTTACATTTGGAGCTAAGCATACTGTAGTTCTTATGAGGAAATTACATGACAATGATGTCGAGGAGCTGGTATTAATGATGGTAGAGTAGAAGTATCGAAGCTTTCATTGCGGATGCCAGAAATGACTCCATCGCTGTACCGCAAAACAAGGACTGTTATCATTTATGGATCAAAGTCGTAACTGATTGATGTCATGGTTGGATATTACAACAGCTACAATGACAAGTTCTGTTAATGGTGTATTTACATGGCATATATCATCAACCTAGACATATTTTCATTGCGCTGCAAGATAAAAGACGAGTAGAGGGGGCTGATAAACAATAACGTTGTCCTATGATATTTGATCAACTAGGAGTCAACGATGTATCATTGAGAGTAAACGGCCTGCAGGAACATTACTAAGATATTTTGCTTGGTTATTGCAATAACCAAATAGCCCGTGCGTATCATCATTTCTGGTCTTTGATGGGACGTGCTAAAAATGTTGATACTAGTCTACAAATATCACAATTAGATTTTCAAAGAATGTATCCTATATATTACTATTCATTGCAACATCTCGATCCATCAAGGCAATCCGTAGTTGATATAAATTTCCGTGCTTGTGTTCTTCTTCCCGCTGGTCTTGATTTCTATAGAGCAATCGCTGTTATTCTTAGTGACAAAGCAATGGTACTTAAAGATGGCGGTGGACGAATGAGAGTCGTTGACGCTCCAGTACAAAACATGTAAAACATGTAGACAATTAGATCAATCTTTTATTTAAATAATAAATGTCGTAAAATCACGTCAATGTCACATTGACTCCCAGCTAAAGCAAGGAATTACAGTAAAACAAATGCATCCACATGTGGTGCAAAAATAACTTTAAATCGACAACAGTGTGCTAATGGCGGACCAAAAAAAATATCAATGACGAAAACTCAGTTTAACCACTTCAATAAGGCACTAAAGGCAAATTCTGGTGTTCAATTTGAATTTGCTCCCTTCGCGGTCAAAACTATGATAAAATCAGGAGATATATCTCCGTTCCTTGCCGCGATCTCCGCGTTGATTGCAACCGATGCCCCTGTTATTGCAAAAACGGCCACGCTATGTGCTGTTGAAGGTATTGAAGAAAACTACCGGACACGCATACAAAAAAATGGATGAGGCCTGAGACTATCAGGAAGTCGATTCACCCGGTACGGAACAGGGCTGAGACTCCCATGGAAGCATTCGTTCATAACTGTAGTGTCAAATTTAGATTTAATTGGCGCGGTAAAGCAATCCCAGATAAAGAATTACAGAACTGTTTTTATAAACGTTAAATCACTAAATCATCCATCAAATCCATAAACAGGTATTATTAATCTCGATGATAACATCGGACCTGGAATTTAAATGGTCGCGTATACAATACACCCCTCAATCAATTATTTATTATGACTCTTATGGATTAGCACTGCCTAGGAAGTTTCTGAAATATGCCCACGTGTTAAAGATCCCTGTTTGGTATTCAACGTTGCTCACACAGACAATAACCGATATTCCGATATGTGGTTAAGAAGTTAATAATGTATTCACCGCGATTTCTCTATCTACTAAACCACCTTATAAAACTGTACATGAATATACCAGTGATAACTTTTTAAAGAGATATTATACATATAATGGTAGATATTTGGGAAAAATCTCTCTCACGTGAAAATAGAACCAAAGTTATTTCACTCGATGTCGTAAAAAATCTTATCAATGATGCGTTTTCTGATATATTACATCTCGTAGATGAATCACAGATGAAATCGTTATATTCCATGACCGGCAGGGTAAATTAAAAAACGAGTAATATTTCCATCAAGGATATTTTAATTAAACTCGACAGCGCAGTTGAAAATTCTATCGCGGTGTTTGATTCAACAAGTAAAACTTAAGCAGGTGTTCTTTATTCAGCCATCGATAACAGACTAACAACGCTGAACAACGATTATGTTTCTTCGAGGAATACACTAAGAACAGTGCGATCTGATTATGACACTCACATAAATCAATTTACTGGGCTACAAAAAAGTATTGAAAGTGTTTAAACTCCTGTTTATGATTTCATTGGAATTCCGCTGGCGATTCCATTGAAACTTGCTGTTGTAAAAACGGCAGAATCAACAGCGTTGCAATCTGATTATGATGAACATGTTAAAACATTTGGAAGTGTTCTTAGAAATATTATTAATAATATTTTTGGTAAACCACCGATAACGATTTATATTAAACTAGCTGATATTAAAAAAATCCATCGATGAAATTAAGCAAACACATGAGGATATGAAGGATGATTTTCCTCGGATGAATAACACGCTTGGTAAAGTTAAGATATATCATAGGACAAATATAAATAACGTGTATTTGACACAACAAGGATATTTCGCTTGGACTCCACAAACTAACATTCTTGATATCACCGATGAAATTAAGGGCATAGACAATATTATCAGCGCAGTAAGAGACAAGAGATCAACTGAATGATTTACGATAAAATCCACCGATAAGGATTTAGCTTGATCATCGATCACATAGTAGGTAGAATTCGTAGTTGATTTAAGTAAACAACTTAACTAAAATAATGACCAACCAGCAATATCGATATAATCAGGTCCGCGAATTCCAAACTAAACTAAAATCGTTCACAGATGAGTATCAAAGAAATACTTTAACAAAAATATCGACAACGGATTTCTTACATCGATAAAATCGTGTATTCGGTTTCAGGTGTAATCGCTGGAACCAGTGTGATAATATTTTCGTTGACAATGATCGCACCCGTGGTTTGTTCCAATTTGTATATCCGCAGCGATGACGATCACAGGAGTGCTAGGAATTATTACAAAAATATATCATCGTGTAGTCAGCGTAAACTACATGATTACACTGTCAAATTTACTACTGTGTCAACCGCGTACTCGCAAATATCCGCGATGATTTCGTCGTCTCTCGATGACACTATAATATCCGATGAAGAGTTCTCCGCGATGGTTGACATTTACGACTCCACAATGTCAAAATTAGAAAAAACATCCAGAAGATAATAGCGACATCGCAAGAATTACTTCAACGAATAGTCGAGAACACCACCCCGGTGAAAACAACATTGATATCGTACACAACAAAAAATCCCGAATTCAGTATTGAATTTCCAACTCCGATTCCTGTAAAGGAGATCGCTCTAACTCAATTAGTGGTATTTTACAGTTGGCATAATATCCGATCAGAATCATTCCCTGGTAAACCACCAAATAACACATTTGTGTTCGCGAACAAAGATAAACCGGACGGAACGCCATATTGGTAAACAATATATCTCTCTAAGTGAGCTTATGACATCGAAGATATCATCGAAGAAATTCAACGCAGTATAAAATGAATCACCGGGGTAGAATCTAAGATCGAGATAACTTCATGAACCATCGTTGTCAACCGCCATAGAGTTAAACTCTTCCGGATACGCCGTAGATATATAAAACTCGTCGATCAGAACAATATTAGGATGGTCCGAAATCTCACCATACGGAGAAACGCCACCCGTGGAAAAAAGACATCAACCTAAACGAGAAAACCACCAGTGGAGAAACCACAAGTCCTTAGATAAAGAGTCGTATCATGAAAATAAACCGTCCTTTAAAAATATAATTTAACGTAAAAAATTCAAAATTTAATGCGTATTTTGTTTTTGATACAAAATAGCATGATTTGGCATTTTGAACATGAAAACCTACAGAAGGTATTAATGAACATATTGATGGTCTGTTTAATTTAGATAGAATCATTAAAAATATTTTAAAATCATTAATCAATTACATCAGACACATCTGGAGATACTACGAAAACTCTTTCAAGAATATCTTTTTGATATAACTAGTTCACGTTGTAAAATTATTAAACACGTTGAGATATTAAATCAGCTGTCAAAATAATGATTGAAAGAATAGTTAATGACATAACTGGAGATAAACAAAAATTTGTAACCGCGTATTCATTAACACAGACTGAATTACAGTATTTTAAATTCACCGGATATAATATACCTGAGTTTTAAAAAATATAACTCAATGATCTCATCGATGAATATTTTCCTAAAATCATTGTCGCGTGGAGAAATCTATCACCAGTAAAAAAAACCACTCGAACCTAAATTATCTGATTATACCACAGATAAACAATCGTATCATGAAATGTTCGTGTCTTGGATTTTTTTTACTGGAACAATATAACTAGATGGTTTGTGGCATCAACCAAGTTACGATACAATCACTAAACGTTCCGTGAAAATAGGTAGGGATTTTCAAAATTATAAATACATACTAAGACAATTTTGTTTCCTAGATATCCACCAAGATGAAATTATCAAACACATAGAAATATGTAATCAAATTATCGCCGACATGGAATTATTTAATTCACGGGTTATTCAAGCAATATTAAATGATGTAAATCCTAAATCGAGAGCAGAATTTGCAAGGGCAAATCATGCACGCGTAGAAGATATTCCCACGCCTCACATTTTCGGAACTCTTAAATCTAAACAAAAGAAAGACCTTAATGATCTCATCAATGAAGAATTTCCTAAGATACTCGCCGCGTGGAAGAAAGAATATCATCTGGGAATATTCTCAATGATGCACCTGTCCATCATATACATCTCATACAACAACGCTCCAGATGGAACCCGTAGACATGTCTCCCCGGGCAACGTTGATCTATCATCGGTGATCGCGGTAAATCTTGTGATATCGTCGATGCAAGCTACCACGCGAATACAGAACTATCAAATCAAGCCGCTCAAGGATATATATTATATGCTTATTCCCCTATGGTATCCCCGTGAAGTTAGTTGGATTAGTCAAACACCGATTAAGTCAGTATATTTAGAATCGAAAAATAACTGAATAACATAAATAGATTTTAAACTCGTCGATCAAAATTATAACTTGATTGATCTATCAAACAAATAACTAAAAATTACCCTTAATGTGAAGTCGTAATGATTTCAATCGTAAATATTTAGCAATAACTTAAATAATAACAATGATAACAATAACAATACTGTATCAGCAAGCACGAGTATACATCCATTTTACCGACGAAATCTTCTGACAATAAGAATAAAAATAACAAGAACGAAAAATAATAATGTTTTAATTTTTTTGAAATTTATTTTTCAATTGTAACAAAAATAACAACAATACCGATGAAAGTAGTATTGTCAAACAATAACATCGAAACAATAATTCAACTGAAACAAAAAAAACCGCTTCGATGTTTTATATTGGTTATAATCCTCAATGTGTTACAAAGTCAGAAAACATTATACAAGTCCAACAACCATAAATCATTAAACAAGCCTCAGCGGTGAATTGTATGCAACCTGATCCTGGACTTAACAATAAACTACAATCAAAACTTAATTTTTTAATCATCGAAAAATCCGATCTGAAAAAATCTAATTCGGAACTTCGATATAATATTTTGATTCAACAACACGCAATTGAAATATGTAAACATTTAACTAATAAAAGTAATCTTGTGTGTACGTATAAGTTCATGTATCGTTAGATCGAAATATCGATCGATCGATCGATCGATCGAAAGAGAGAGAGAGAGAGAGAGTATATATGTAATGGCCAAAATGTAACTAACAATCACAACCAGATTATAGATACATTTGAGTAGGACCTTTCCCATTAGCAATCCTGGAATCAAGGCTTTGGAGAAACGGTACGTTAGCCTTTCTTTCTGTGATAGTAGCTGCAGGTAAAGACGATTTAAATGTTTATGTAAGGATGATGGGACATGCGCATCTCAAGTGCTTAATATAAGAACTACGTTTCAACGAAATCTGATAAGTTATTAAAGCGTTTTATAGGTAGCTAAGTGCAGCGAACAAATAAATTTGGCCAATGAAATTCAATGTGACATGCACGTTAAAAGATAACATGGTGAAATCTTAATTTCCCGATAAACATTTTTTATATTGAAATTGTATGATATTGTCTGCGTGGTGCTTTGTAATAGAAATTCTAAAGCGAACACTTTCAAGTTGTTGTATGCAGTCTATATACCTCAACTCAATCAACCGCATAACCTATTAATCAAGGTCGAGACATTGCAATACGAGAAATATTTTGTATTTCCAGGTATTGATCCTCAGTTTCAATAAACGTAATAGGCAAGTGGTAGACTATCCATCAAGTAAGTTTGTTTTTGGCTTCTCTAATTTACACCATATAAAATACCACTCTCAGTCTTTCTACTCAAGGATCGTGACAGTGATCAGTGTCTATTCCTCGTGGTTATATTGTTGATATTTAAACAGCCAAATCTCTGAATATGCCAATAGCACTGTGTACAATTTAGACTACACACACACACACACACACACACACACACACACATATATATATATATATATATATATATATATATATATATATATAACTAAACATTTCGCATAATCAACAATAAAAAAAATGAGAAAGAGAGCATACGTACATTTTCTCTAATGTAAATGTCAGAAATACTTCAAACAAAACGAAAGAAAAAGAGAAAATTAGGGTGACGTTGAGCTTCCTTTTTAGATGGAATAATGGATGTACGGATGGGAACATGAAAAATAGAATATAATGAAAAAGCCAGTTGATGTTTAGAAAGCTACCAAAATTAAGAAACGTTGGATATATAACCGTCTTCACACACATTCAGCATCATATCTCACATTATTATGAACATAGAGTTTGTATAGTAATTGCATCGAAAGTTACACAGGAAAACACAAGCATGTTATACAAACACAGGAAGTAGATCTGATCTATTGACAAGTGTACATGATAGTAAAATTTAAAGGTTTATAGTGAAAGAATATCAATTAAAAAAATGAAATTATTTAAAGCGTATAGAAAATATAAAACAGGATGAAAATAAATAAATACAAATCTCGGAATGAAATATGAAGATAACGTTAAATTATAAGGTAATCTCTATCATTCTTCAAATGTAATGATTGCTTTATGTTTTTCGTCCTTACAGATTAGATTAGAATTCAGAACTTATTTGATTTGTATTACATTTTTATAAGTCTCTTTCAAATTTTTAGGTGAATGGCAGAAATTAAAAACGTCGTTAAATAAACTGATTACATCGCAATTTTATTAAATATTTACAAGCATTTAAACAAAATAGTCTATTAGATAAACATTTCCTAATATGTGAAAATTAAGCGAGTGAATCAAACGATTCAGTGTTTGGTCTTTGTCAAACATGACTGAAGTGAAAAAGCAATCCTTGTTCAAACTTCTTTTGACTGAGCAACAATGAATTCTTATTATCGAATAAAGTCATTGTCAAACAAATTTAATCATGTTCCATCCGCAGAACCAGATTTTAACATAACATAGGAACGCTTTAATCAATATAAATATAGCACAGGCCACAAACAAGTGACATGAAAGAATATCACATGTAATACATTCCAATAATCTTTAAACAAGGCGGTAAGCTAATTTTGCGATTGAAAATAGTCGAATGTACATACGTAACATTGATTGACAAGTGATCACATCTGGAAAAAAAACATAATCGTGCACTTGTAGCATTTTATTGGCTTCAAAAGAAGTGAACATTGTCTATGCTATTGGGAACGCCAAAGACCAGCAAAAATGCGGACGTGTCGATCACCTTATATTGGAATCAGTAATTGCGTGGGATTTTATAACTGGAACAATTATTGTAAATTTAAGGATAAAAGAGGGAGATAGATTAATGTAGACTAATTGTCTCAGTTGTTGTATTAGCCACATTATTTCAAATCAGTTTAGAATTATGTGCTCTATTTCTTTTATTTGTCGACATTGCAATAAACGAATAAAATTAAAGATATATTTCCTCTGCATATATATTTATCAACCGCGAAAAGAACTGCTAAAAATCGTTTGCACTCGGACATTGATCTAAAGATCTAATTTTCTCAGTTGTTGTATTAATCATTTCTTTCATCTGTCGAGTTTTCACTAAACGGATAAAATGAAGAATATACTTCCTCTTCACATATATTTAACAAGCTCGAAAAGAACATCAAGCAAGCAAAGAGCTGACGAATCGTTTGCATTCGGACATTAATGTCAAGCAAATCTCTGTTGCAGAAGAATAATATCGCTTAGTCATCCCAGTCACATTGCTGACAGAATAATTTTCCTCATGAAATAACACTATTATAAATGTCTGACGAACCAGCTTCATGACATCCCAAACGATTATATTTGATGATAGTTTGGAAAGAAACATGTGTATTTTCATGCCAGGAGATCTTGAAAGAGCAGTACAAAGATTCAATAACACTTGTCTATCTCCAGTCAGAATCATATAGTCATAATTCTGCGAAGAACTCATTTAATAAATAAAACATACATCCCGACCATCTACTTATTTGACAGATCTCTTTTAAAACCACTTCTGTAACCAAATAATTACCTATCATCAGCTGTGATAAACAAGATGATAGATTGGGACTTCATTACCTTCTACCCACAACTTATATATATCGTCTTGGTACTTTGTATCTAGTGGTGTTAAGAAAAGATGCACATCGTCGTCACAAACCTACAAGGATGTTTAAACCTGCCCAATCAGTAAAGATAATTGAATGTTCAAGGAGATGATTCGATCGGTGTGGAAAATAATCTTCATTGCCGTAGTCGTGGACATCTACAGGCATGTTTTGGAGGTGATTTATTGATCATCAGCATTATGTTTCCTTTTAGGGTCACACAATTCGTTACCATTGAATACTAAATGTTTAGTCTTGTTTCTAGACGTCCCCAGGTTTATAAATACGTTGATATTTAACATTTGTATGACATTTGTCAATTGTAAGTGATATGGAAGGGATGTGCCCTAATGCTCACTCTTTATTTTTCATATCATTTGAAGTATCTGAATGTATTAGAAAATTTGATTTTGAGAATTATTTTTTTATATACTCATTCCTTGTTTTACCTTTTAATATTTCAAAGAGGAAAGTTTTCCTAATGTTCGAGTTTTCACTATGAGGGAGGACTTCCTTCATTTCCAAGCGGTGCGTCCAACAGTCATGCAACGTTCAGTCGTCAACGAGCAGAGAAAAGAGACACGGTAACAGATTACACTGGGCTACAGCCAAAGTCTTTACGAAATAAATATAGTTAAACGTTAATTAATTCTAGGTCACCGAGAACGAAAATATTCTTAAGATTGTTGATTGCTTTTAGTTTAAAGATATCATACTGGATATGAATACACGACCCTTAACTTGGGAATGGCGGAAAATAAATGGGATTTATGACTGACAGAAGGAATCTTAGTGTGAGCAATACGTGACTAAAATACAACTTTGAGAGAGGATATGAATAAATCTATTGCTGGGTTGGAACAGTTTTTGCTAGACAAAACAATCAATGATGTAATCGGAAACTGGTCTTGAATCGTCACATTATTCTTACAAATCATGGATGATGCTATCATATATATAAGCTGACATCACTGTGCTGAACAAAGTGCCCAATATCAACGCACGGAATCATACAGTCAAAGTACCTTATTTCTCAGTGTTTGATTTTGCAAACGGACACATTAATGTTCACACTGAGTAAGCCGAGATGCCTCGTACATGTGTGAACTATGCCGTTAAATTTGGCTATGTGTGTGGCGAAGTGACTTTTGTATTACAAACGCTTACTATACCACTGATGTTGAGACTGAATATCACCTATTTTCTGGCTGAAAACTTGGAGATCATGACAATAGCTGGACCCCGCGGATAAGTTGCAACATAGTTGAACATGAAAATGAAGTATAAGTCATTTGCAGTGTTTATGATTTGATGAGAGTACACAGATTATATAAGCAAGTGTTGCGTCTTCTGAGTGCCATAAGTTGGGAAGATGCATGAAACTTCCACTCCCGAACCATCTATGTCAAATGAACCATTTTTATTCCCATTTTCCTCCTCTGAATCGCACCTCATTGCACAAGACGAACGGATTTACTTTGTCAGGGATTTATAATTATCCAAAGGTAGGGGGAGAGAGAGAGAGAGAGAGAGAGAGAGAGAGAGAGAGAGAGAGAGAGAGAGAGAGAGAGAGAGAGAGAGAGAGAGAGAGAGAGAGAGCGAGAGAGTGAGTGAGATAGATAGATAGATCGATAGATAGATAGATAGATAGATAGATAGATAGATAGATAGATAGATAGATATTATTCAGTGATTGAGTTTCATAACGCCAGTTTGCAGCACACGATAGGCTACACATGGCGGCCAGTATTATTGGTGGAGGAAGAACCCAGGAAAACTTCCGAAAAGAACCACCGACCCACGAGAAAGTATTGGCAAGCTTTCTCACATAACTGCATCAGCCATATCTTAGACTCGCACCCACGCAGACAGAGGTGAGACGGCATTTATCCGTAACGGAAAGCGCTGTAGCCCACTCGGCCACTCGGTACCTAAACTTTGTTATTTGCTCAGTGTTATATATTGCAAGGATATGACTGACAACGGACGGTACCTTGTTTGTATAACCAAATGTCGTTTTAATGTGCTTAGCTGTACCATTTGAATATAGTGTATTTTATTGATGACTATAAATAATGTAGATGATCGATACAAAACAGAATCATCGACCCAATAATCATAATAAAGTCAATCAATGCATGAAAGGTTTCGTCGATGAACACCTTGAGCATTACTCGACGTTCGGTTCTATTTAATGAATAGACACCTGTTTAGTCCTGTATCTAATTTGCGAGAAAATACCACTACTGCCATGGCTATCTCAAACGTACCGACCCTTCAGCTCTTATATTTATATGTAAGTGTCTCAGATTAAGGGTACTCCCTGCATGTTGAAAGTCCTGTCCAACCACTATCAGCTTCATTTGCATATCAGTAGGGAATGGATGCGGTTCTAGTAACTTTATAATTCATAATCAATTGATTATTACTGTCCCTGATCTAATTTAACAACAAGTGTTTTAATGATAGCAATTAACTGTAATCTTTTGTTTACCAGGTCCTGACTTTATACAAGCGTTAGTCTGCTCAAACCCGAAGTTATTTAAGAATGAAATTTGTATCACAGATATATTCTTTTGGTAGCATGCTTTATCTCCCTTTAGTACATGATATTATACACACTAAATTGCAGCGATATTAACCATATTTAGTATGCATCGGACAATGTCAAACAAATGGACCTAAGGACCAAACTTCAGGTTCAAATCTACTTGTTTTTGGTCTCCTAATAATCTAGAATATTGCAGACATTAGCTTCTCTAGATTCATCATAGCACTGATGGGGAAAAGACGATTATAAGAATAGATAAATGTTAAAGATTTTATTGAATGTAAATCATTAATAAAACCTGTAATTCTAAATAGTTTGAACAATCCGGTTAATCCGGCTCACAGATTCAACTTTCCGAAATTGCTGTGCATTTAAACATGATGTTTTGCTATGAGAATATTAGACATCAACATATAGTACCAAAATATTTTCAAACGTATTTCACAAATCGTTTGCATCGTGGGATTATTGAAACATTATAAACTAATCTGAGAAATAAAACCGGTAGAATGTTTTCAAAATGGTATGCATACGAATTTACGAATTCATGGTAATATATTTATATATAATTGGCATACATTTGCCCTTTGTAATCTAACATCTATTGCAGAATATATATATATATATATATATATATATATATATATATATATATATATATATATATATATATATATATATATATATATATATATATATATATATATATATATATATAGTAGACTCAGTTATTAAAAGGTGCCTATAATGTCCTGTAATAGCATGACGAGGGCACCAATAAGTAACAATAACATATTAAATTTACATTTATATATTAAAATTTTCTGATTTTACTGGGAAGGTTGAGTTGATTTTCCAGGCGTAACCTATTGAAAACGTTAAACTAATTATGATATCTTCCATCGACCTTTCTAATAATTAAATTCATCAATGCCAATTTGTTGTTAAGATAATAATAAGTGTTGAGTTTATATTTTGACTTGTTTGTAATACATATATGCATAATTGCTGTAAATATTTAGATCTTAACCTTTCAACTTGTAAAAAGAAATGCCTGTGCTCGACATCGTGAGTAATACGAAAAACCCAAATAATATATTATTGAATACATTCTTAACTGCCAAACGATTTTGTGACGTCGTTTGTATCTAAATTACAAATAATATATGTACCCACATACAATTAAATATTTGTTTTGTAATACTGATAACTAAGTTATATTCGACATATCATTTGACTTTTATCTTTGACAAAACGTTACAATGGGCATCATTTGATGTTTACAGTTTAAGAGACAAATGAGCAACATAAGTGTATGTCATATAATATAATAATCAGCTTGAATTATACAAACACTCATAAACCTTCTGTCGTGAAAATACATTTGTTAGAAATCGTACAACACTAGAATACCATTACTTTATCAGAGAACATGGAAGCGACAATATGCCTAGGTTATGTGGAAAAAGTGGCTCAATTGCTTTTCATTATGTCCCACACTCACTAGTTTTTTAATTGATGAATGTGGCAATTAAGTAAAAGATATCAAAAAATGTTCAAAATATATTATCTCTTCTTAATTGTTTACCTGGATAAGGCAAATAATTATATATTTAACCACAATCGTTAAGAATTTGCTCATATGTCTTTCAAGATATGTTATGTGAAATAAATCTATGTCAATTTCATTTTCCATAGACAAATATGCTTTTGGAAAATGGAGTGTAGGTAAGACATTATTCTAATATCTGACATATATGGTGTCATATGCAAATATATTATCATCACACTAAGCTAATAGTTACATTTTCTTCTGACAAATAAAGGAATGAGAGTGCAAACAATAATGATTATCATACATGAAATTAAATGGCTCGAAAGCTACGCAATGCATGGTTACATTTGATAAATACGGTTGTCCAGTTGCCCATTTCAGATAGGACGCCACTTGGCCATTCCACCATTTCCATATTATTTTGTCATTGGAAAGGGTTGTCCGGAGCCCGATGAACGAATAATCTAGTGAGGTAGCAGCAGCTATATCACAAAGTAAAATCATAATTAAAGCTCAGATAAAATGGAACAGTACATGTATTTCTTAGTATTTCGAAAACCGTCCATATCCCAGTATGTATGATGCAAATATCATTATTTATCAACAGATGTTTAAAAAAACATATATATATATATATATATATATATATATATATATATATATATAATAAGATAAACAACACACAACAAGCATAATGTGTGACCTGTTTCGCTTTATTGCTTTATCAGACTGTGTTCAAACGTTATCTATCTTTACCGAAATCTTTACGAAAACTAACCAAAAATTATTTACTAGTTACATTTGATGTGGTTTCACTAAACACGAATATAGCACGCAATGATGGTATGAAAGCGTGTACATATTATCTTGAAGAAAATAAATCAAATGTAAACTATCAAAAGAACATGTTTGTGATTTGATAAAACTTGTCCTCGAAAATAACTTTCTTTCAATTTGGTAATACAAACTACCTTCAAACGTTGGGGACAGCAATGGGCAGTCCTATGCCACCTTCGTATGCAACTTTATTTATGGGGAAATAAGAAAATGATTTTCTAAAAAAATGCCTCTTAAAACCAGATGTTTGGTTAAGATTTTTAGACGATATCTTTATGATTTGGAGTCATTCATTAGAAGACCTTCACTATTTTGTAGATTGATTAAACAAATTACATCCAACAATAAAATATACATTCAATATGTCTAAAACTAAAATACCATTTTTGTACGTTGAGGTCATGACAAATGAAAATAATGACTTTACTATCATGCTTCATGTTAAAAACACGGATATTCATCAATATGTTGAATATTCTTCATGCCATCCTAAATCATGTAGAAACGGGATATCATATAGTCAAGGAAAAATATATGGAAGAATTATTTCTGATGACACTGTTTTTAAATCATCTTTAACATAGTTAGGTCAACATTTTTTAAATAGAAATTACCCAATTGATATCATGAATACTGCGTTTCAAAAAGTATCTTCTCTAACACAATTTGGATCATTAGAATGTAAACTCAAAGCTAGACATGAAGAAATCATTCCTTTTGTTATTGAATATAATCCAAGTTTGCCAAACATAGGTAAGAGCATTAATACATTTTGGGATTTAGTAAAATTAATTAATACATTTTGGGATTTAGTAAAATTATCAAGTAAAGCAAGTGTTAAATCGCTACACAAAAGTAAACTCACACATGCTTATAAAAGGACTAAAAATCTTAATGATTTCTTAATTAATTCTAAATTAGAAAAAACATCATATACAAAAGGATCAAAAGATGCAAAAATGCTGAAATAGAGACATTATCTGTTTATGTATTATTTAGGTTTTAGTTTCAATGAGATGATAAATGAAAACGTATCTCTTGATAACTATTTCCATATAAATACGGTCCCAAACAAGTCTCAAAAATGAACTATTTTCACGTAATATTTACTGGAAAATAGCTGTAAGTACAGTCAGAGAGGCATACTCAGCTTGTAAAAACTGTCTTTCAAAGTTAAGAAGATTGAAGAACTTGTGAGAAAGATTTCGTCTATAATGCAGACGGAAGCAAGTAGTATGCTCTACAGTACCCTCATACGATTGGGTGGAGGCTATGAATATAAATATGAAGCAATTTTACTTTAAAAGAAACA
>JARLTB010000100.1:1755000-1887500 GCA_030141615.1 Unio pictorum
CATAATGCGGTTAGGGTTTGAACTAGTTGGCTTTATGAAAGTATAATGAGACAGGGTAGGATAATATGCTATATATCTGTGGTATAATGCCCCAGTTATAGACATTACCATAAAGTGCCACACTACATATGCCGTAGCGAAATAACTTAGTAATTATTAAAACTATGTTAAAAATGCGACAGCAACAACACACACGCACAGATGAACATGGCACAAAACGAATTGAAGCGTATGAACTGCTGTAATATTCACAAGATAAAATATCGTCTCGAAAAAGCTTCACCGGTTAGATTGAGGATAAAATAAAGTATGGGACACTTCTATAGACTGGCTAAACCTGTGCACAAATTTGCAATGTTAGGATAAAAACAACACTAAAAGTACATTGGGGAGTATATCAATAATACAACTGATTTAGAGTGATTGGATACCTTTCAGTTCATGTCTCTAAATATATATATCGATATCCAAAATTAAATCTTGATCTACCTAAGAGAGAGAGAGAGAGAGAGAGAGAGAGAGAGAGAGAGAGAGAGAGAGAGAGAGAGAGAGAGAGAGAGAGAATACATACTGGCCGAAATGTAACTAACAAGCATGACCAAATCAAAAATACATTTGATTAAGACCTTTTCCATTGGCAATCCTGGAATCAAGCTTTTGAGAAATGGAACGTCAGCCTTTCTTTCTGTGATAGGAGCTGAAGGTAAAGACGATTTATATCTTGATGTGATGATAATGGGACATGCGCAATATGAGAACTAACTTTCAACAAATTCGGATGAATTATTAAAACGTTTCATTGGTACTTATGTACAGCGAGAAAATCGATTCGCATCATCTATGAAAATGTGTGAAATGCAACGTGACAAGCAAGTTTTAAAGATAACATGGTGAAATATTTATTAAATTCCCCTAAGAACATACACTTTACATTAAAATTGAATAATATTGTATGTGTGGTGGATTGTAATCGAAATTCTAAAGCAAACACTAAAATGTTGTTGTTTACAGTCTATGTACCGCAACGCAATCCACTTCAAAATTAGCAAACGGTGCCTAAGTTTTTAATAAGGTTCGAGGCATTGCAATAAGAGAATTTTTTTTTATTTGCAGGTATTGATCCTCAGTTTCAAAAAACGTAATAGGGAAGTGGTAGACTATTTTTCAAGTAAGTTTGTTTCTGTCTTCTCTAATTTGCACCATGTAAAGATCAGGCCATTTGATCAGTGTCGATTCTAGAAGTTTAAATTGTTGATATTTACACAGACAAAACTCTCAATCTGCCGATACCATTGTGTACAATTTAGATGCTAATTAAGAATATATATATATATATATATATATATATATATATATATATATATATATATATATATATATATATATATATATATATATATATATATATATATATATATATATATATGAGGGCTTTAAATTAGCTGTAGTCCGCTAGCCTGAAGTTAGTAGATTTCTTGTCGGAGTAGTAACTATGATAATTTTATTAGTCCGAACTTCTAGTAAGTTTTGTTTATCAATGTCACACAGTTTGTTTACTCTTTCGATATTAATATTTTATAACAGTGTTTACAATAACCAAGGCTTTGATCCTGCAGAACATTGGCTGACGTCATGAGTTTAATAGCGAGAGGCCATTTATTTGGGGGGGGGGATCATCTGCTCGTGTATTGAAATGTGTTTCTTCCTCGGATTCTCTTATATTAATGACACTGTGCCATACCTTTTCATACTTCGCATCAGATATACTGTAACATCTCGTATTTCAAACAAAGGCACAATTACCGCCTTGTAAGACAGGCACAATGTGTGTGGCGTAATATAGGTATATATCCTCTGGCAAAATCGCAAACGTTGAATGTAAATGATATAAAAGAGGTGAATGAATGTTTGACAGGACTAGTAAATTTCTCAGTACCCTAGTCCGTCTGGCTACAATGAAATTTGAGTTAAATTCAAGCCCTGTGCATAGTTACATGTTACCAGACAATGGAAATATAAGATCAGTCTATGATGGATCAATGCCACATAATATGTGCCTCAAATTGTAATTGTTATTCTCTTTCTGACTTGGTGTTGCCCAATAATAATCTTTGATCTGAACGTTGAAAGGTACTTTATTTTTACCACGAAAAAAACGGGTACCCATTAATTAATGTTTGACCCAGGTGATTATGAACAGGTGAGTAGCAGAATACCTGTTGACACCTGTATGAAATGAGTTCTCAAAAGACCTTGAAAATACTTTATTCAAAATGATGCATGTTCAATACATTATTTCATCACATTATCACAGTGATTAAAACAAAATCTAACCTTAAGGAACTGTCAATTTAGCTGAAGGATAGTTCACTAGGATTTCCTAAAATAAACAAATTTCATGAGGAAATCTTTCTGAATTAGTATTATTTTACTAAATGTCTTGACATCATGGTTTAAAAGGGGACAAGAAAGCATTTGTTTAAAAAAATAATGAAATTACTTACATACAGTTGTAACTCCTCTTAAATAAGTAATTCTGAACTGAACAGGAACTACTGCATTTACCTTACTATATATTCAGAGCAAATTCAAATTTTAATAATGAATTTAATCTCATGCTCAGATAACCATTTCTCTCCCCAATTTATGTTCAACATTTGTGTCTATATGTGTTTCCTCCTAGGAAATAAAAGTAACACAATTTTCCGAATTCATCCTATCTTCCTTACATATTCTAGCAAACAATGCACCATCTGCTAATCACTCTGGTGGCCTATTAGTGAGAGCATTAGCCCCTGATGTGGGAGGTCATGGGTTCAATTTCCAGGAGAGTCATACCAAAGGTTATTTAAAATGGTACTAACAGCGTCCACGCGTAGCGGTCAGCATTAAGAGATTAGTGTTAGAACTGGTCGGCCTAGTGTCAGTATAATGTGACTGTGTGGGACATCATGGTACATGTCTGCGGCATGATGCCCTAGTGCTAGATATCACTATTATTTTTAACTGCCACACTGCAGACATCAAAGCAATATGACTGACAAATTGCGAGAGCTACATTAACAAAATCCAAATCACACCATCTGCTAATCAAATTCAGTAAGATCTTTGTCAGTCAATGAAATGGCTCATCCTGTGATTATTTGGCAATGCAAACACTATTCAGTATGCTTTCAGTTCATCCCACCACCCGACCCGTATATATATAATGGGCATGTAAATGTGCATATCGTACTCAAACATGCCTTTGTTTCATCAAGTTTGTTATTGTTAATATTTATAATAAAACTATAAATTATTACTCAGGATTGATTAATTAGGGGAGGGTAGATGGCATGCTTTAAAAGAAAACTGAATGCAGGATTAGATACATGTACACATTTTGAAAACTTACATTAGTAATATTATAAATTAATTACCTTGTGCATAAATCACGCAATATGTCGACCAAATAACCCCTAAGACATACAATCGGTTTTTGGTAAATTTAAATTTCAGTGATATATTTGTTAAAAATGAATTTTAATATATTCTTATAAATGGAAAATTACCAAGTTGCGTATACAGTGTAGTGCACATAAAACTATTTGTATTTAAAGTTTGTATGGTAATAACCTATGGTTTAGTCTAGTAGATAATGAAATCTCAGTTTTAAAGCTGCCTGTAAACCATACAGAATTAAAAGGAAATTCACTTCTGCAGATGTTAATTTTTTTATACAGTCTTATCGTTACTAATTTTAACTAATTTATATATGCTGCCCTGGAAGAAAATGAATTAAATGTAGAACAAAATTATAAATAATTACTGTTTAGAAGTATACTGTTGTACATAATAATTAAGTTGTATTTTCAGGTCATGAAATGGAATTTTTATTAGCAATACATGTAAATAAACGCTTAATATATCAGAAGAAAAACATCTGCAAGCACAAGTCTTTATCCATCCGATCCAACTTCGCCATATGGATACTGGCTGCTAGAAATTATCCCTTTTAACCACTGTCAATTGAAAATTGATGAACCATTGCAACATTTACTGCAAACAGTTTATTAGTGTGAGATTCACCTTGTCAGAGGAAAAAGGCAAAAGTAAACAATGCAAATATGTACACTTGCTGAGTGGTTAAATTATTAATTGAAAGCAATCAGCACTTGGCATTGTGCAAAATCAACTTTTACAAGAACAAAAAGTAAAAAAATATATCCATATTAGAAATTTGAAAAGCGTTCAACTGGTTTTCTGAAGAATTAGTAGTTGTGATTAATATTTCTGGTAATGAAATCATGTCATTGTTATAAACTTATATTGTTACAGGTTAGACCCTGATTCATGGACGGATACTCCTAGTTTGATTTGTAACGAGCCACTGTGATCTAGCCATTTGCTGATTGTTAAGTTACCAACATTATTTTGCGCACATCTGGAACAATCGCGTCGAGTAGGCCATGAGTTTTGGTTAAATCAAAGAGCTTGTGACCGTGGTCTATCCACAAGGGCTCGTATCGTTGCTTACAATTGACCTGTGATAAATATACTATGTAGTTTGTCTATAGTACATGTTTGACAGGTCAATTGTAAGCAACGATATGATCCCCTATATTGTTATAGTTTAAACCCTGATTCATGGACGGATTCTCCTAATTTGCTTTTTAACGAGCCCCTGTGCCACTGAGCACGTTTCAGCCAATTTGTTTTAACCATGTGTATGCCATAGACATTGAGCAGCTAGTAACGCTACATAACAATTTAGAAAAGTAAGAAAATTCCTTGTATCATTTAATACACTTACCATATCAAATATGCCTAGACTCTAGTATCTTCATGTCAATGCAACGCCACTACGTTCTTCAAGCCGCCATTTCTTGTAGCATATCTGCGCATGCACGATGGGGATTCCTCCACAGCGGTAGTCTGAACTAACACGGTGGCAATGTTCAAATTGGGATGTTTGTGGCATACATTTTTAAAACAAATTTAAATACACCAGCTCACGTCGTTTTCTTTTCATATATTATCAAGATATGACAACTAATAAGTATATCCTAAATCGGTTTGCAATTATATAGCGAAGCTTTGCTCCAATAAGTGTTTTTATACGTTGGCTCGTAAGGCTGGTTTATTTGCACTCTCTGATATATATTTCCAAACTTTACTACAAACAAAATATAGGCAAAGTTTTAGATAAATGTAGACAACAACTTTAATATTAAAATCTGATCGCTAAAGATGAAGTAGAAGCATAAGATAATCAAATTATTCCATAGCTGTTTGCATACGAACGTTTCGAAACTTAAGGGGACCAGGTTTTGCCGCCCTAAAAGCACGGTCTACGTAACCCTGTAAATTATTGTCAGCTGATCTCCCTTAGTTGTATTTCGGGGTTATCTATCTATCTATCTATCTATCTATCTATCTATCTATCTATCTATCTATCTATCTATCTATCTATCTATCTATCTATCTATCTATCTATACACACACACACACACACACACACGGATTGCAATACTTGTGAACCATCCAGACTAGGGACCGGGTTATGGACACATCCTTAAATAACCATTGAAACAGCACATACACGTTAAATAAGGTGAAATTCCCTCTATTGATTTTCTTTTTACCAACATATTTTCTATACACAGTACACAAAATGAGTTATTTATTGTCAATGTCGCGAAATAAATATGCTTTTCATATATTATCAAGAGATGACAACTAATAAGTATAAGTATTCAAACTCACTAACACTCTACTCCGTGATGTTTGCTCCTAGTAATTGACTAATTATTTCGGGCTAGGAATATTTCCATGGCGCCGAATCCCAATAATCACACAAATCTAATATTTGCTTCAAACTGCGTGCTATCAAATGCGCATACTCCACATTTATTACATTATACATATGTTGTCAATCTTAAATATAAGAAACGATTACTTGTTTCACGATTACAGGTAGTGTCTTTATGTTGAAAAGTACACAATCTGACATATGAATGGTAATGGCCGGGATAGGGGGAGTAGAATGGAAATGTTGAAATAAGCAATTCCATAGTGATTTACGAACGTATTGTTACATGCACAGACGTTTCACTTGACCGAGCGGTGTCAAATCCTAGCCCAAAACCCGCTGAAAGTCATGTTTTACCCAAATTTTCAAAGACTTCCATTCAATTTGAGTTGTAAGTTGGAAAGCCAGACGAATCTGCTTTTATATACTAAATTTCCATGGCTTTTTCTTCATAATCACCAGTTTATGCCATTTATTCCCTTTTATTTTTACATAGAACTGTTTAACTCCGCCACCTAAGACCAGTCAATAAACGATTTTACCGGCACATTACTGCAATATAACTGCATCTTTTTTCCACTATGGACATATAAACGTTATCTACCAAGTCTTTACGTATAATTTCCATTGAGTAAGTTACCGGTTTCCTTCCTTAAGTACTGCCACCTCATCCACGCCACCATTGTACACCACTAGATTTAAATATGGACTATGTTACACCAGGGACAGTCATTCAGTTTGGATCTGAATTCACTACCAGTAAACCATGGAAGGATTAAAACTCACTAACACTACTCCGTGATGTTTGCTCCTAGTAATTGACTAATTATTTCGGGCTAAGAATATTTCCATGGCGCCGAATCCAAATAATCACACAAATCTAATATTTGTTTCAAACTGCGTGCTATCAAATGCGCATACTCCACATTTATTACATTATACATATGTTGTCAAACTATTTAGTAAGCACAAATATATTGTATAGCGGTTAATTTGCAAGTAGAGATATTGTTGAAATTTGTATAGTCAGAGAGAGAGAGAGAGAGAGAGAGAGAGAGAGAGAGAGAGAGAGAGAGAGAGAGAGAGAGAGAGTTTATGGTCAGTGTTACTGTTACTAAAATACTTATAGTATGTACGCAACACGTTGTATACATTTTTCAATAAAATGAAACTCATAACACTCGGTCTAGTCTGATATTGGTTAAATAGAAGATTTTATAATGAAAATTGTGCATTGTATGTACCAAATCATTTCATGTTTACGTTTTGTATACACTGCTATCATGTTGAATTCGTTTCAACATTCTCTGTAATGATTCACTGGACAGGGGAAATGGTATTTAGTATTATCTAACAGGAAAAGCAGTGTGCTGTATGAAAAATATTGTGAAATTATTTGACGCTTGTTTTGGATTTTGGATTTTGTCTTCTGTATTTCTGTTTAGAGAAAGTTCTAGTATAATGTATCTCGTTGATCATAATAATTTGCATGAACAAGACAGTATTAAATGTGTCACTATAGATACATTTGTTTGTCTCTCGTAAAAATTATATCCCCACCCCCAGATATGCGGAGCACTGAAGGACTAGCACAGCAAGCGATTTAAGCAAGACATTGAAACAATGCAGTTATGCTATCAGGTCAAGTGAAACCATCAATACTTGGAGGCTATTGCTGGACATTGGCAAGAGATGCTCTTTTTAATTAATACAGGGGACAAGCTAAAACAATTGCTTCGTATGAACTGAATAATGACTATATATATATATACATATACATTTTAATGTTGTTCCTATTGTTCATAACATATATTATTTATATTCCCTTGTGATGGTTGTTTCAAGGGCAGGTGAACAGTTATCATATAGAGCAAACCTATATAAAGGAAAAGCCCTAAGTTTACAATTTCTTATAAAACTCTGTATACACAATATACATAGAAGTACAATCTGAAAACATAATACCTTAAAAACATTAGTCAGTCATTTGCTCTTACTTGTTACATCTGAATTCAGCATATCAAAATCCCTGATAAATAGTACATTTTATCTCTGAAGCAGACGACGCCATCAAGGTATATATGAGTGTCATATAGTCAGACATGGGAATGACGATTCCCACTTAGGTCCAGAATGCAGTCAAAGAATTAGGCCATTGCAATACCCCAGGATTGAGCTCCCGGAGTCTTGTCGGTCTTTCCCACCATCAGCTGTGACAAGTATGACAATTAAAGTTAAAGACCCGTGCTTGCAGGCTGGACTGGTTTGAAGTCAGTTGCTTGGTTATTTCGCTCACGAGTTGACTACTATAAAGTGATGGATGTATGCATACAAGCCTACGGTATCATGTCATTTTTCCATTCGATCAGGTCATTAAGAAGTCTGTGGTGTAAGCTAGAACTCCTAGCCCACTGCCGTATAGCCGCAAACGTTTTATCAGTTAGCTGGTCATGATATTCATCGTCGACCCTGTGCAGTACAAAATAGCCACGTGTGCAGTAGCAAGTAGTCTACATGATGAAAGATTGTCGTATTGTTTCGAAATAGTGAAGCATCGTAAAAGGTGTTACCACCACGCAATGAATATCCAGAAGATCATTATCTTCATGATTTGTAAAGAATTTATTAGAGATGTAAAGGTATAAAAGGATACCAGATAATGAAGAACTGACTTGAGAAAAAGAGAATATTTGAGCAAGATTGGACCGAGTGGCAAGTCCAGTGTCTCAACTATAAGTTCGAAGTGTGCAACATATGCTTGAAAAATGAAACAAAAGAGGATGAAGCAATGCAAGCAAAACAACTACCTCTGGATGCCCTGTTCCATGTCTGAGCCTTGGGATCAGATGTATTTAATGTTATTGTCACTGTTTATGCCAGAGCATATACGATTCTATGTGCCCTTGCTTTCGGGTCAGGCCAAGGAGGAACAATTTGGATAGCATCGAAAATGATATTCAAACCGATAACAGCATCGATGAAGTACACCAACCATCAGGTAATTCAGACAAATACAGTTAGCAAAGTAGCAATCGGCTGGAATATTTTTACAAGCGCATACTTTTTTTTAGCTTTAGCCAATATGTTTGGCATCCCATTGTGATGTGAAGGATCTCAGCTATGTGTTCTCTGTAACCATTTAATACAAAAACACAGGTGAGATGTCACGAGCATAACATCTACAATATACAGTAATTATTAATTTCAATCTCATTGTGAGTTACTATCCAATAATATAACTATTTTCCTATGCTTATGGCATTCCATTTTCTTTTTTTTAATAATAAACCAAAATCATCAACATATTAATCCTTGTATAACTGGTACTATTATAAATTATAAGAGTATAGGAACCGGATTTTCAATAACTTGATACAGCATTTCGAGTTGAACAAAATTCGGAAAAACTGCAGTTAATTAACATTTTCGAACGGTCGTCATCTTTTCAAGATTGCATTATTGCTATCCGTTGTCAAATTAAAAAACAACCAGCATTAACGTTTTTGTTACTGGAAATGATCAACAGCAAACGAGTATTAAAATAACAAACACCAATAATGCATTACTCCTTGTATGGAAATATGAAAACCCTTTACATGAATTGAAGGACCAGTTAAAATGCCATTCTATTGTATAAACAGCTCGACAATAAACGAATACAAAATTATGTATTTGAGGGTTGTTCGTTTGGACAGCAAAATATAGGAGTAAATGCGTTGAATGAAACAATTTCATATGTATTGCGAATAAGACATGGCTTAAATTAACAGATTTGACATATGTCTCTGAAGACAGGTAATTACACTCAGACACTTTTCATGATGCATTTAAAATTTCATTACATTCATTTCATCTGTAGCTCAATTTAATATTTCGTTTTTTTTAAACTATTATTATTATTATTATTATTATTATTATTATTATTATTGTTATTGTTAATAGTATAACTATTGTTAAATATTATTATTATTATTATCATTAATTATTATTATTATATAGTGTTATTAAATATTGTTGTGTTTAGTATAATTATTGTTAATTATTTTATTTGTATTACTATTTTTAGTATTAGTATTAAGTAAGTGCCTTATTTAATTGTTTATGTTTTTAGTTTTGAAGGTAGTTGTGACCCCTACACCTCTATAAACGCCGCATTTCAATTTATCATTTCGTGAATGGCATGATTATGACATCTTTCATGCAGGCATTTGATCTCTATCCTGGACATTTTATGTTAAAAGTATGCAACTCACATGTCCTTATCTGAACTGTAAAATAGTTTTAAGGAAAAACTGCCAATTGCCATAAAATACACTTTTTCGAATATAAAGAAATTATTTTTATTTATATTTTGTGCTCTTAACTATAATGGGATGGAGATTAAATACTTAATAGATACATTATCTACCATGAAGACATATTCAAGCGTTTTACTTTGACAGATGTGCAGGCATATCCCAGTCTAAGTTATTAGCGAACTAAAGAGGACGAACATCACGTTAACAATTTTGTTCATGTTCATAATTTATGAGTGGATGATCAAATAATTTATTACCTTTTATTGTCATCCCAACCAGCCATTTGAATTAAAGGCCAGTTACGGAACTATGATCTGAAGTACGAAGGCATACATTATTACGGAGGTTCATGTTTCGTTGTATTCTTTTCAACAATATGCATTTCATATATAAATAAAACATAAACTCAGCGATGCTTAATCAAATTTGTGACAGTAGATCTTTTGAGAAAAATCAACTGCGCGTTTCAGACATTGACTTCATAAATTAGTTGTGTCTGTGTTTTTCAAAATAGACGCTGGGTTTGTCGCATGATGAATTCCTCAGGGGTACAATTAAAAAAAAAAGACCCGACACCACTGTGAATATTTCAAACTGCAAAGTTTGGAAGAAGATTATTACCGTTGTACAAGTAGTTAATGTTTCAATGATTTTAACATTCTTGACTGGCTTAGTTTTGATAATTAGATCATTACGTGAAAGCAATGAGCTAAATATGCACAAAGATACTTCGTAATATGCAGAGGTATTATATCGAACATATTTAGGGCAGTGTCATACATAATGTCGAATTTGACTCCAAGCAAAACATTGGAAAATGATCGGTTAGATTCATGTTTAATGTTGTTGTTTTATATCTAGACAATCAAACCGTTTTTATTTCATTTGCAGAGTAGAAAGTGAAAGTTTCTATAGAAAACTGTATTAAAGGCAAAATAAATCGAAAGTACTCAAATATGTGGTCTATATTTTGATTTCGTTTTTTTGTGTGAGGTCAACTTGCATGTGTTTTGCTGACACATTAAAAGTTTAGGAGGCGAATGCTGAAAATAAATAAAGGTAAAATAATCAAAATCAAGTTATTAAAATACATAGGTTCCTAGCTTAACTTGTAGTAAACATTAGCCATTATTTACAAAATCATTATTTTATGGCTCGTCTTTGACAGAAACTAAAACGTCCATCAGAAACACCAATAGTACCGGGACAGGGAAGTATTTGTGCAGTTAGAATTACGTTGAGCCTATGGTACTATACAAGGCTAAACTGCCTGAGACAATGCAAACTTTAAATTATTTTTGTTAACGTATTTAAATATTAATTTGTAATTTTGATTAGATTTAACCAAGAGGTTAAATTGGTATTGATATTGTGTTCAATATCAAAGAGTTATATACCTTGAACGGTATGCTATACGACTATTACTTGATATACAGGTTGATATCAGGACCAATAATACGTTCTCCTGTACAACCAGGAGTTGAACACAAATAATCTTATATTTAATGCACGAAGAATTGACTGAATATATACGATATAAAATAAACTAATATAAACGTTATTTGGTTTGTGAATGTTATGAAATAATTAATTTAATTGATTCGGCAGATTTCATATATTACTATATCAGAGTATTAAATATATCCTAAACATGTCAACTGAATTCATTGTAACTGCTAAAGAATGTAATAATAAATATATGCAATGGAGAAGTAACTGAGATTTAAAATCCAAGTTATCAGCCATTGTTCTGTTATTGCGGATACCAATATCTAATTGAATTGAGCGGTGCACAGACGACAACTTTGGTCTTGAAAATATTCTAATTCTTGTTGCTTAGAAAAAATAAGTTTGGTTTGTGACAACCTGCTAGTTTTATGATAATCTGCTTGTTTTATGATAGCCTGCTTGTTTTATGATAATCTGCTTGTTTTATGTCAACCGACTTGTCGTATTCCATATCGCTTGTTTTAAGGCAACGGGCTTCTTGTACGATAACCGACTTATTTTATGCCAACCGCCTTCTTTTACGCCAATTAACTTGTTGTAGGATAGTCTGCTTGTTTTATGATAACCTGCTTGTTTTATAACAACCGGCTTGTTGTATTCGAATCGGCTTGTTTTAAGCCAACGGTCATCCTCTTCTTGTATGATAATTAACTTATTTTATGCTAACCGGTTTATTTAATGCCAATCCACTAGTTGTATGATAACCAATTTTGTGTACGCCAACCAGCTTTTCGAATGCCAGCCAGATTGTTGGATGCCAACCGGCTTCTTTGATTCCAACCGGCTTATCGCTTGCCAACCGGCGTGTTGTATGATAACCGTCTTGTATCTCAACCCTATTTTATGGTATGCAATCCGGTTCGTAGAATATCACCTGTTTTGATGGATGCTAATCGTCTTGTTGCATGCTAACCGGCGTTTTGGATGCCAGTTATGAATTTTGAGAATTCGATTGCAATGGCTTCATAGATGGAGAAATAATTGGTACATGTTATAAATTAAACAGCTTGGAAAAGTTTTCAAAAACATCATTATTCTGTCGAAGCTAGAAATCCATACAAAGAGAAAGACGATTTACAAATAAACCGGTCGATTTGGTAATATTGGGTTAATAGTATGGTATTTTTGTTCAATATTTATTCGGAAATTATTGCTGCATAAATGTTGGTTAGTCTGCGTTCTGCACGAAGGCAATAGACTTATACCTTTTCTTACCACATCCAGAGCGTTGTAACTAAGTGCTAACCCGATTCCCATGCATAAAGATTGTATTGGTATGATTATTCCAAATACGTAGGGCATCAGTTATGAAATAAAAAGTAAAATAAAGAACATGCCATGTATGAATAAAACTTAGGGACATGGCTGTACTTTGGACGAGCAATGTTATTTGTTCAAACAACAGTTATCATAAATGGTTTTATAATTCCTTACAACAGTTTGTATACTGTCGTTATAAGTCTTTACAACAGTTTTCATGAATGCGTTTATAAATCCTTAAATGAATTGCTTATAAGCCCTTACAATAGTTATCAAAATCCCTTTATAAGACTCTACAACATTTATCATAGATGCTGTATAAGTCCTTCAAACAGTTTGCATGGATGTCGTAATAATAAGTCCTTACAACAGGTATCATGATGTCTTTATAAGTCCTTACAACATTTATCATTAATGCATGTATAGCTCCTTATTATGTTTCTACACATATCTATATCTTCAACAGTTGTCATACTGTCTTTATACTTCCTTACAACATTTATTATAAATGGTTTGATAGGTCCTTATCGCTGTTCTAAAATGTATCTGTATAAGGCATTTACTTAGCTGCCAAATATATCTATCTAGCCTTATCATATCTACCAATAAGTCTTTTTATTCCCTTTTAAAACTAAAATTATGTAATTTGCTATCTTCACCAAAACCTGACATAATGCGATCACATATTATCAATGTACACGCACTGCCGTTCAACTCTTATTAAACCATGTTAAGCAGGATCGTAATATCTTTAAAGAGTTGGACGTTTTGTAGTTGATCACAAAAGTCAGAGGGATTTATTTTGGTTTCCTGAAATCATATTACGTAATGTTATTGATGCCACTACAAGTATTAACTGGAGGAACATGACATGCTTTCATTAGTTAAAATTAACGCACTTTAAATGTAAGAAAATGTTTATGACACGTAGATGCCAATATCAGGTGAGAAGTATATTACCATTACAGCTCCATGAATACATTATTTCTTCATATATCGCTTTTCATATGGTTTAAGTTTATTATTATTAATTCTGTAGTATTATCTGGAACGTAATAGTATCTAAACGCAAAGGTGTATTTCGCATATCGGATTTGTGTATGCACGAGTGTGTATGGGTTTGTTTATTGTTTCAATATAAAGACTAAAATTGGATGACATTGGCTATAAGACAAACGTGCCATTTAAATATTTTCCAATTTTATATATTTCGCGCAGCGTGTCCTACTTGAGTATATAATGTTAAAGTCAAAATCATCGATAACGCTGTCAAAGTATTCACTTCATCGTTGAATAATCTCGTCTTTGTAAGTAATTAGTTTGTTCTCGTCTGCGCTGAGTTGGGGGATGATCCAGAGGTTGTATGTCCATACAAAACCGACCGTTAGGGCATTGTAGAAGTAAATACATGTCATGCTGGTCAGGGTAACACTGGATCTAAGCAGCTTTGTTCCTAAGCCATGTGCCACGTTTTTGCTTTACATTTCTGCGTATACTGTTTTATACATCTTTACTAGAGTTTGGTTTGTAATTATTTAGGTAGTTTTGAAGGAGGAGGAGTTTCTCTTCCACACTATGCTAGATCGCGTCGCTGTTCATTTCAAACCATTCTTAATGCTTTCTGGTTGATGGTCCTATAATTTCCGAAGCTGTGCTGTAGACTAACTGTCGGAATCCTGCCAAGTCAGTTTCCACATTCAGATTGTCAAGAAGGGTGATTTCAGACGGATTGTGAGGCCATCCGCGATAGACTGTTTGGTACTCGTGTGTTTCAGCGTTATGATGTTTAGACTTTTGTGAGCCTTCTTTCCCTCCGGGCGTTTTTAGGGCTGAATGCTGATGTTGAGCTTGGTGATGATGCGACGGAAGTCTGTGAAGCTTGGGGCTTGGTCACACGTAATATTATGTAAATAACTTTATACACATAGATGTTACAATCTTTAACATTCTCATTTAGAACAAAGTAGACATACGCATATGTATTTAGATGAAACTTTAATAATCTGCATCCATTCAGAGTCGGGAATGGACAAAACGATTGATATCATGGTTGTTGAATATTTGGCTGTAATCATTTCCATGTCTGACTTGATGATCCTCATTCAGAAAGAGAGGTCACCAGCCACATTGTCAGAAGAGTTGTTGTTACAGTCACATTGAATTTACAATCCAGATCATATTCATCCTCAGCAGCATCCAGACATCATATAAATAATTATGTTTAATCATATTGAACATCAAGAGGTCCATATTGTATATCCGGTGGGTACAGTTTTTTTTAATAACACACTAAGAAGTCACTCAGTGACAATCCTCTGTTGCTAAAGCAATACAATAAGGAGGAGTAGTGACGTCAATGTCTTGTTCAATATGACTGTCATTGGAGAGATTAAGACAGGAATTAATCTAAAAGTTGAGAGACTGCTAGCCGTTTATCAGAATTTACCTAACTCTTCAATATCGACCTTTCTTTCTTTAACACAGTTAGAGCTCGATCTACGTCGACGTATTTTATATTATGGAATAATAGTAAAACGTTTAATAATAAGATAAATACTGTCGCATCCAGATACTGCCTTGACCACGATTATTATTTCATATTAGGTTCGCTAAAATTGGTAATGAAAACTACTCTAAATTTACAAAGGTATCTTAAACACTTTAAACTGCCCATAGTGTTAATGCGTAAGGCGAGCATGTAATATTTCTTGTTTAAATATTCTTCTGGAAATGGGGTCCAACAGACAAAAGGTCTATGAGACGAGAGCGACAATAAGCTTGTAATAATTCAAAAATTAGCAATGAATCATAAACTATAATATGATTCTTGAATTAAGCAAACATTTCATCAGATGCATTAATTGACATCATTCCATGCTGATTTGTGTTGGTCTATAAGCAGGAGAGATGACTGTCATCACTACATGAAACTGTAAATAAAGACTATGTTAAAAGACTTCAGGGATGAATGCTTTGAAAATCATCATTTCTAAAAGGTCCAAGTTCAATTAGGTTTACTTGTTCTTGGCTAACCTTTTAGTTGAATATAATGTTTGCCTCATATTTATTAGTCTACGATAACATTTCTGAGGATTACAAATGACTTTTGTAGTCGACCTTACCGATACATAAAATTTCATATGACTTTATTGTATGGATAATAAATACCGACCGTACCATAAAAGTCTCCAATGTGTTGCCATGTCAATCTGCGCGATGTATCAAAACAGTGTGTTTCATTTGTTAATACAGTCAACTCCACTTAACTGCACATCGGTTAACTGCACACTCCGGATAACAGCACGTAGTCAAGTCGGTTCCGTTTTTCGCCAATGCTTTCGAATGGGAACAAACTTCGGATAACTGCACTTCGCTTAAATGCACACTCCGTATAATAGCACGATAAATTTCTGCCCGTGGCACATTATTACAATTTTACCCCGGTTAACTGCACAATGTAAAGTCATGATCAGTCATTGCCAGTCCACTGCTGTAGCGCTTCAAATAAGCCGACAAATAAGCCGGTAAATGCGACTTTGTAAACGATTGACATGTAAAGGACGCCTTAGGTGGTATATATATATTTATATATATATATATATATATATATATATATATATATATATATATATATATATATATATATATATATATATATATATATATATATCCGCGCCTACTAGAGAGCAATAGCGTGTGAAAAATCATAGTACATGTACAGAATGGGAAACATTGCTCTAAACCGTTCGGGTTTGAATGATTTCAAACCAACAAATGGATCGTTGGAAGGATGGAAATGCGCAACAGGATTCAATTTAAACGACAACATGGCAGAAAAACAGGATGCAGACGACATTGGAGCTGAACACTTTTTCTGCGGGAGATGACCCATCAATGTCTGACATCAGTTTTCGAATAACTAGCGATCTATAGAATATCTTGAAATTCGCTATAATTCCTTGAACCATTGGTTGAATCAATGAAGTTGTGTTCGGAGAAAGGAAAACAAGCTTAACATTTAAGTAAAAGTTGAAAGAGTGGATTCTAAATGTGTTTATCAGGGTAACATTAACCAGTTAATGTTACAGAAGTGCCTCACAGGATTTTAACTGCACAGAATGGTTCAAAAAAATGTCAAGATAATCCAAGATAGTTTATATAGTTTTCAAAATTAGCTTACATCAAGAAATAGATAGAAAACTACCCACATGAAAACTGTAATGCGCAAAAGAACAATATCGAAAATACAGTGTATTGGGGTAGCAGGAAGAAAGGAAATACGTTTATTGAACATTAATTTTATTTGACACTTTCTTTGATTAGACATATATTTATTTCAGTGTCCTGCTGAAACACAATAATAAGCCATCAAACGTCATATAATTTAGATCTACAATTTGACATTGGAGTCCAGTAAGATCTACGTGCACTATTCAATCTTTGTACTTGGTCATAATGATTACTGTCGTTGCATCAGTCTCCAATTACACTTCCAAACTTTTAAAACCACATGATAGAAGTTGCTAATAAAAATACTTGTTTAATTATAGATTACTGATCGACTGTCTTACTTCATAGATCTTGCCAGAGTGGCCAGTTCTGCATAATCTAGGTAGGAGTTTCCACTCTTGAATGAATGGTCTACCTTTGAATAACTTTTCATTTTTTACCCTTACTGCTGAAAGTATTTCAAATGATCTATTACATGAATAGACCGATGTGAATACTTTTCTATAGATGAAAAGTTTCATTCTTTGTATAATTTTCATTAGAACTTTATAAACTTAAAAACTTATTACATGCCCACTGATCTTATTGTTAATAAATGAAGTTTGTGTTTCAAATAGTATGGAACTTACCTTACTTAGGTATGTTCACCTAATCAAGTGTACTAAAGAGTTGGCAACCTTGCATTCAGAAAAATACAACAATACTAAATGTGATTGGTGCGTTTTTACTTTCTATAAGGCTTAAACAAAATTTAAGTTTCTTGGCAACATGTGCGATTATGTTAATTAATAATTTATTTTTTAATTGTGCGACACCTGGGTGAAACAGGGTCTGTTTTGACTAGATAACTATTAGCCATATCTAGTTCAAACAGAGTTATCTCTATTAAATGCAATGGAATACCTGGTATTATCCTTGTCAAATTGACAGTCAAAGATTGTTCTATGTGACAGTGTGTGACATTCGTGCTGAGTAGGATAGAAAGTATATTTATTTCACAAAATATTAGCATTGAGGTCTATGGAAAACAAATTGGTACGTTGATTCCATGAAATGTCCCTGTTACATAAACGGGAATTAACATACTCGGATACTAAGAGAAAATCATTAGACCTATAACGTTTACCTCCCTTCTTCAATCGTGAGTGTGTGCAGTAACAACTATGACATCACACTAAATGAAAAAAAAGTAAAATTGTAACTTTCTTTTGTTCAATTGTTCCTGTGTAAAAATGACCTTGAACCCATTAGAATAAATAATTCGAAGAAACATACATTCATTGTTGCAGGAGTAAGACGATAAGCTAAAGTAATTATCATTATTCATTTTCGTTAAAGAACGGCGATTGAATTATGCGGGATACCACACTGTGGCCGAATTCCCCAATAGCGTAAGCGTATTTTTTTGGAAGTGATATTTTCATTGCCATTACGCTACTATCATAAACACGCTGACTAAAGTGGAGCGGCAAGAACCAGTCACACTCACACTAAATTATTTCGTGAATACGGCCAGAAATAGTATCCTTTAGATTTGTTTTTTTCATTGGTGCCAAAGAGAAACAAAAAAAGGTCATTTTTGTCTCTCATCTACAGTGTATTTCTGACTATAATTTTTATCTGTTTCTTCTCCTGCTCTTTACTGCTTTGTGGTTGTTGGTATGGTAGTAGTTGAAGTTTTGGTGGTGGTAATGCCAATGTCCTAACTATACGTTTGACCTCACTGGAATATTTCATGATTAGGCGAGGAAAAAAATGTTTCTTCTTTGTTACTCTTGTTCTTCTTAGTTTCCTATTTCTTCTATTACATTATAGTTTTTTTCTGTATGTCCTCCACGTCTAGGTTGCCCTAGAGTCACCTAGAATATTCCATATGCTTCTGGAACTCCAGCCATGTTGAGATTCTAATCATCTATTTCAAAATTAATGAGTGAAAACTTTGATTAGGTAGACTGACAAATGCTACAGTTTTAGGGCTGCTAACTGCACCTAACTATAGGTTTGATTTCACTGGAATATTTTTGGGGCTGTTTTGTTTTGGGTTGTGGCATTTAGTTATCGTCTTAGATGGTTCCTCGACACGCTATAGGTTTTCTGACATGATAGGATCTTCTTCTGAGAAAAGGAGACGCAGAACTATTTCATGTCCACTCGACAGTCCACAAAGCCTTTGACTGGCTCCTGCTGTTGTTATTGTGACTGCCTTCTCTGCTTCTTAAGTCTATACTTCTCGGTCTACTCTCATTTATTTTTACTTCTTCATTTCATCTTTAAAAACTTCTCTTATCAGGTCTTGGGCAGTATTTATTATCCTGATTTTTTCTTTCGCTTCAGGCATGGGATTCGAGGTTTGGTAAACACGATCTGAATTAACGTGGACGTCATTCCATTTGGCAAAATAAGAAGTCATTTTCATAGTTTCATGAGTCAACAATGGATGGTCAGACTGTTACGTTACGTTAGCTGGATTCAGGTCACATTTGCCCATGAGACCATATGAAACCGGATAATATCCCCATGAGTGCTGTGCGCTGAAGGACGTTCTCGTCTCCCATCACTTTAAGTCATACGTAGTGTGCTATTAGATTTAGTCGAAATGGGTGCTTGGGGGCGTACGCACAATGTATATGGTTTGTCAGATGTTAGGGAGTTACCGGTGCAAGGTGTCGTTGCTGTCAGAATAAGCGAGTTTGGGGATGTAACAAAAATGTAAAGGCCAGCTTTTGTAAAGGAACCGTGCTACTTGTCAGTCTGGCCGATTTCTTAGAAAGATTTGCTCTAACAGGCTGTAATTAATTATTGCAGAGGTTTGTTTTGCGGAAATTTGGAAAATCCTATTGCCGGTAACAACTGGTTTTATAGGTTGCTGTTTAATGCGTTTGATGCCCATGCGCAGATATGTCAGGAGGGTCCTCGTTTCAGAATTTCTCTGCCGAAATGTCTTTGTACCTTAGCAATAGCACTCTGGCAGTCAACATAATATAGTAGCGGTATCGGTTTCAATATTGCTAGTCCAGACGATAGAAAGTTACGAATTATGGGAATATTCACTATTATTTATCCGATTTAATATTCCTAATCAAATTTTATATTTTAGTTTAAAAGTGGAATTGATATTTTAAACTTGTAAAATTATTTGACATGTTGGCATCATTTATGACTCAATATAGTGATACAAAATGGAAAGTGTCTGAAACATTTTATTCAGATGCTTTTAAACGTCAAATAATTCTGTTTGGTACACGTTACTGATTGGAGACTAGGAAAAATTATAGATACATTATTGAGCCTGCCATTCTCGAAATCGCTCAAATGGGATTGGTGATGTATGCTAGCATTCCCAATGACTAGACTATGATCTTCATAGTAATACAAAGGTCATAGGTAATACAAAGTTGATGTGAATGTGCCTTGTTGGATAGCTGACATGCGTTTTCAGTACTGTCCTATATTTAATCATTCCTTAAAATAAAATACAATGGTCATATAAAAACAACGATATTCGGTTATATAACAATCAGCTATGAGAAAATAAACTGAAACATAAATATAATTGTTTAAAATGTTTTTAGGCAATCAAGGGGAGCATATAAACGATGCGTGTGTATATACAAACTTGTGTCGTGTTAATATTTCATTAAGGAATATAAATCCAAATAGATCTTGTAGCAAGCTTAACATGTTATTAACGCGACCATGTGTTTTCAATGATCTATTGTATCCAAATTATTGTCATTTGAAAGGTAACACTATTTATTGGACTAAGTGTTCAATACAAAATACATTAGCCATGCATCCATGATTTTATTTAGTACATTTATGTTTGTGATCATTACTAACTTGCACATGCAGACTGACACTAACTAATACACATTAAAAAGCATAGAACAAAGCAATGTAGTTTCTTTAAATTAATACTTTCAGCTTATATTATACATGAACTTACTTAAAACCCAAGTCTTAGCAAATCTTTATTAGGATTTCATGATTTCATGCATTTAGACTATTGTTCAATTTGTACCTTGCTTGGAAGTTCTCACTGAGTCCAAATAAAGGTTTAATTCAAAACATATATATATATATATATATATATATATATATATATATATATATATATATATATATATATATATATATATATATATATATATATATATATATATATATGAATGCTTGCTGAACAAAAGATTATTAATATTACTTTAAATGTCTTTGATACATGAATGAACAGAACTGATATGTCCTCGAGAAAACACCTGTGGACATTATGAATAAGTTTCTTTTTTATGTATTGTTCTGTATTTTCTTCATATGCACACGTCATTGGAGTCCTTGGTTACGATTTACGTTCACGATAGTTTCAATGTGATTGTTAGTGTCTTTCAGAGATTTTATGCAGACGTGTCTTTATATATAAAAAGCCAAGTAAACGTAAGTCGGGCACAGACATTTAAATTTAACTGATTAGTAATGTGCAAAGTCTGTATACAGGTATTTTTCTGGAGAGTGATTGGTTCTTACATATAAGTCTCCTTCTGCCTATTAGCACATTTATTGGTTTAAAATTAGTGTTTCTATTTTGAGAAATGTACATCTGATTGACATAATAATAATAATAATATTAATAATAATAATAATAATAATAATAATAATAATAATAATAATAATAATAATAATAATAATAATAATAATAATAATAATAATGAGGACTTGGTATTGCGCCTAATCTTTCGAAGCTCTCAGCGCTTTACACCATCAATAATGATATGACTACACTACAGAACAACAAATGACAAAAACAATGAAATTGGAAAACATAAAAACATGCTGAAAAAATATAAGATACAAAACATGATTAGGTCGCTAAGTTTGTCCCTGCAGTCGATTTAAAGTACGTAGAATTTTAAAATCTGGAATTTACAAATACCAAATTATAAGAGCTTAAAAGCATGTATTTTGCAGAAAAAGATTATCACGCTTATGTGTTCATTGGTGTAAACACTTCTCCATTTTACCGGTTACGTAGAGGTTGAAACCTAGCAAACAAAACATTTATTGTTCGATATTTGACAGATGTTATCTTTGCCTGATTTGTATTCTAAGATCACCCTGAAGGATTATAATTGCAATGGTTTACTGCATTGAAAGACAAGACTTTATTACAATCCAGGTTTAAAGGTTACAACTTATGCGATATATAAACAGGAACATGAGTAAACCATGTAATGCTCTTACATAATGCATTACAAGGATTACAGTGCTTGGAAAACACAACCAAAAAATACGCAAATATTTTATAAGACTATATTATCAACCTTTGTTCTGGAATTGGAAATATAGATAGTGAGATTCATCCCACATAGTTTGAGACTTATATATCTTTTATCTGTGGCAGCCTATCCCATCTAATATAATATGATTCGTGCAGGTGCTAACCGGACGTGTGATCGCGATGGGATGACCCTCAGTGCTGATAATTTCCACTATGACTGTGAAGTTCGATCTGACTCGTAGAGATGTTTTCACAATTAACTGTAGGAACAGTTAACATTGCAGGACAGCTTCATATACTTGAAGATCAATGAGGAGTTTTTGGGAACAAGATAATGTTCAGAAGTGTCTGAGACAATTTTAACAGCTCACATTGGTTTAAGGAAAGGTCAAGATAATCTTAGATTGTTAATTTAGTTTTCAAAAATTAGCTTACATCAATTGATTCCTAGAAAAATAAAACGCTTGAAAACTGTAATGCGCAAAAGAACAATATTAAATATACATAGAACCGGAGGAGTAAGAATAAAGGAAATACGTTTATTGAACATTCATGTATTCGACACTTCATTTTATTAAATATGTATTTTCTCAGGCTCTTGTTGAAAGAGGGCAATAAGCCATCCAACTTCATAGAATTTTAAATTACAATTGGGAACTGGAGTATAGCAAGATATGTATGTAGCTTGCAAGTTTTAAAGTGGGACATAATGATTACTGTCGTTGTATCAGTCTCCTATTACACTGCCAAATTTTAAAAAGGCTTTGTACAACTTGCTAATAACAGTATATGATTTATTATACATTATTGATCGAATGTCTCACTGCATATATATTACCTAAATTGTCAGGCCTGCATTATCAATGTAGGAGTTTCCCGCTTGAACGCATGGTCTATCTTTGATTAACTTTTCATTTTTTCCCTTACTGAAGAAAGCATTTCAAAGTGTCTTGTGCATAAATATTCCACTAAAAATCTAATTGACCAAAAATGATATTTGAAAATATGAGTAATCTTCTACAGATGAAACTTATTTTTGTACAATTTTGATTATAACTATATAAACGTAAAAAACGTGTCAGACGCTAACTGATTTTATTGTTATTAAATGGAGTTTGTTAAGACAATTTACTTAAGTCTCTTCGCCTGATCCCCATAAAATGTCCTAATTATAAAACGGGAATTAACCTACTCTAATACTAAGAGGAAATCATTAGACCCAAAATGTTTATCTCCCTTGATTTAGCGTCAGCGTCAGCGCATACTTTTGGAAGTGATATAAAACTTTAGCGTCAGCGCATACTTTTGGAAGTGATATAAAACACCAGTGTTTGAATTAAATGTGAATGTGATATATCAATGACAGCTGCTATTAACGATGAACTTATCAAAGTGCCTTTGTGCTGCTATCAGACACACGCGTGCTAAAGTGGAGCGGCCAACACCAGTCACACAGATGAAAATTCTTAAGTGATAACGGACATAAATAGCATCCTTTTGGTCTTTTTATTTTTGTCAAAGTGTAACATAAAACGGTCATGATTTTTATCAGATGTTTGCATTCAAAGCAACGGTCTTATGTGAAGGCATCATTGTTTACTTTTAATACTTGAATGTTCTATTTGGGTTTAGCATGCAACTTTATATATGTTAAACATTGTTTAGAAGCATAATACGTCATTCAAAGTTGTAGATTTAATGTAATGAAAAGAAGAGTAATTATCTATATTATTTGTGTGTCAGGAAAAAGCGTGTTTAATAAATTCATTGTAGTAAATATATATAGTAATTGTTCACCTGGGAAAGGTGTATGCGGTAGTTGGATATTAATTACTATCTCTGTTGGAATTTAGCAGCTATCTCTAGTACTTGTCCACCAGAAAAAGGTGTTTTCATTCGTTGGAATTTAGAAACTATCTCTAATATTTGTTCATCAAGAAATGGCATGTTACTTAATTGGATTTTAGCATCTATAGGTATAGTTGATATGCGGTGTAAGAAAATCAAAGCAGAAAAAATATTGATACAAATATGTTTGCCATTTACATTAAGAATACCGTTTTTGTCAATCATTTTGAAAACAATATTGTTGTGGATGACATTATCTCTTGAAGTTTTGTAAACTTTAAAGACGTATTTCCTACCTCCGCACGAAGAATAAGTTAAATTCAGTTTTCTTTTGGGTGAATTATAAATATTCAAATCAGGGCTCATTAGGCAGACAGAATACTCGCTAAAGTTATTTTCAGTAGATTGCTTGCCTTGTGTGAAACCAAAACCATAAAATTGATTTGACATACTATATTGATAATTATGACAGGGTGTGACAGACTTTTAAACATGCTGTCTCTCTCTCTTTGTTCCTATCTGTCTGTCTGCCTGACTGCCTGTCTGTCTCTCTATCTTTCTCTCTCTCTCTCTCTCTGTTCCAGTGTTGTTTCAAGAAGATATATGTCATATCATATAAATTAACAATATTTTGTTTCTCTGCAATATGTGGTTGTTCAACACTAAGCCTGAATTAGACGTTATGACTGGATAATGATGGTGAAATAATTGTTGTACATGCGTACTAATTAAAGACATTCCACTTGCATTTACATATATATTGGTCTTTTGGATGACCGAATAAACGCATGACTTGTTAATTGAGATTAAATGTGTCCAAAGGGCAATTATAGGTGAAGCAATTAGTTGCATGTTGCAATTTGTTTTGTTCTCACTCATTGCCCGATTTAAAAAAAAATTCTTGGAATTGTGCTAAAACGATTATTAAATGTTTTTGTTACAGAATAATATCATTGAAAATGACGTATTCATTCCAGGTGCGATACAGAATTTCGGCGACAACAGTTAGCAGAATTTAAACCTGTCTCTATGGATTTAGTACGGACAATCGTGTGAAGCGTACACCCAAGTCATGTGAAATTGTTCCAATTCCAACATCACTGCTGATTGAGTGATTTGATTCAATATTGATATTACTAACTGATGTTATTTATACCTCTCTGTCATCTGGGGAATTCCCATCATTTTTCAAAACTGTCACTGTAAAGAATTTGCAGAAGAAATCATTACTCGACTATAACGATTTAAAGAACTATCACCCGGTTTCTAATCTCCAAGTCCTATACACAATCTAATGCTAGTACAAGTTGTTCTAACCCAACCTGTATTTCATCTTATTCAAACAGTTTTTTTTACAATGTAGAGTCTGAATATCGCCCATGCCACACTACTGAAACTACTCATCTGAACGTAATTAATGACATTCAGTTTACTTTGAACATCAGAAAGATTTCAGTCCTCACCCTCCTTGATTAGTCTGAATCATTTGACACAATATACCATTGTATATTACTTCACAGTCTCTTGCATGTACTTGGCATTAGGAATACATCCTGTATGTGGTTCAAGTCATACTGAGTCAACAACACACACATTGTATCATCAAATAGAATACACTCCAGCCAAGTTGATCTATGTTATAGTGATTCACAGGGGTCGGATCCTGGATCTGTTCTCTTCATTTTGTACTCTCAGTCCTTCTCAAGTGTCATATATTTTCATAGAAAATAAATGCTTTTATCAATATAACACAACCGATATATCAAAGTTTGATTTCTTGATTTTTTAGAATGATTGGCTATCAGAAAATACAAACCGATTGCAATGGCAATATTTATACAAATAGGATTTAGATTTAAGGTCAGTTTATAAATAGAACTCCGAGTTAATAAAGTGTTCCGAAATGAGGAAGTCGTGTATTTAACTTTAATATACCTACCACATCATACATAAATAAAACGTAGAATTTGGATGATAGTGGTTCTGGTTCAGTAAGTAGACTGGAGCCTATTTAAAAAATGATTTAATATTGCTTAATGTAGCCATAGATTCAAGCGCCCAGTCATGACCTGACAAGTTAAAAGTGACGAAATAGAAGGAATAGAACATTTCTGTGATTTGCCATAATATGTTTTCATACAAAGCAAGCAAGAATTTTGTGGGATCATCTGAAAAGCAATGTAGGGGAACAACATTTACCAAGTGATATGCGTGCATTAGACACATGTGATATGTATCAGTGTATGCGTGTTTTACATCAAACTTTCGTGTTGACCTCTTCATGTTTAATTTCTTAAAAAGAGTCCGTGAAAAGACATATATGGAACCAATCCAAAGTTGTTGTTTATCTCAAACTTGTTTAAGATCTCCTCTTCAGATAATAATAGTGTATGCCAAATAACAAAGGAATGTGTGCTGTGAATAAAGGTTAAAATGAGCCATTAGCCATTATAGTACCAGGGTAGTATAAACTATTATCCTTTTACTTGGATATTAGACGTTTCCATCACATGACATGATACTCATTATTAGTTTGTGTGTGGGAGTGAGGAATGGGAGGCTGGGGCGCACAGAGAATGACAAAATGCTTCACAGGCATCCATTGCTACGAGACATGTTTTAGTTTCTGGATGAATTTTAAAGATACTCATCACAATCATCATCGTCAAATTAAATTAGTATGATTTAAAATCAGCCAAAGACGCTAAAGATGTACTGCAACAGAAGTCATTTTATATCATTGCGTTTGTTCATACGAAATCGTATTTTAAAAATTGAGGTGGTCGTGATTTAGAACAATCTTGAACTAGATGATTCTCGAAACATGTGTTCTGTCTGTCTCGTGTCAAATACATCACATGTCGATAATTAATAAATTATATAGTATGTCTATAATGTTTAAACATCATGTCTTCATATAACAAACCTTTTTGCATCAGTAATAATTTATGAGTTTCTTTAAAATCACGCATTTTATAGTTAACAAGTTTCTGTTATCATGTTTGCTGCTAATGGTGATGAGCGATCAAGGACAATGCATCATTATTTTTTAAGGGTATTTTGCAACTTGAAGGTTGACAAAAATAAATATATTTTCACAGTGATTTCCTTATGTTTTCATTGTACATACTTGTGTAATATTCCCATCCTAGTTGCATTGATTGGCCAGAAGGTAGACCACGCTTGTAAGACTGGGACTCCAGACATTTCATCAGTGAAGGATGATAGAAGAACGATCTACAGGACGGATTCGAATTACATAAAATGACAGGTTATTCGGCAGGAGATGCCGTCCTTGTCCCACAATAACTGAGACGTGTCTAGGCTGTTCTCAAAGTCAAGGTCCTGCACCCATTTATTACAGAAATCACCTTCTGATAGAACATGTTTACTTAAATGAGGAAGTATCTATTTTAAATGTATTTTACTATAAGAAACAGGCACATAAATCAAACAAAAAAGAGAGAAAGAAAGAAATAACAGTACAAGTAAATAAGGAGTAGGAAATAACACAATCATTAATTCAGTCAATATTGATATCCATTTATGAGATAAACAAAACTAACTGCACGGACGTCAACAATAAACATACGTAACGAGATACATATGTATGTATGTATGTATGTATGTATGTATGTATGTATGTATGTATGTATGTATGTATGTATGTATGTATGTATGTATGTGTACATTAATACACATAATTACATTTCAAGCATCTGCTGCCCTATGTTCTATATCCATACAGCATGCACGTATCATTTACAGAATATATCAATGTCCTTTGACAACTGTCTTACAAAATATCGTTAAAACACTCTTCGTTGAAAATTAAACAAGTTGCTAGTGAAGAAAATAATTATAATACCGTTATTTGGACAAGTAGAATTGGTGTTATATGAGTAGCGTTTGCTTTTTTATGAACATTAGAGACCGCTCTGATCACCTATGGGTTAGAGCTTTTGCATCTGTTGCGTGATGTCGCGGAAATGAAACCCAGCCGAGTCGTACCAAAACCGTTTAAAAATTGCACTAACAGCTACCTCGCAAGGCAGTTAGCATAAAGAGGTTAGGGTTAGAAATAGTTGGCCTTATGAAAGTATAATGTGACAGGGTGGGACATCATTATATATGTCTGTGACATGATCCCCCAGTGCTAGACATTACCATAATGTGCCACACTACATATAACGTAGCGAAATAACTTTGAAATCGTTAAAGCTATGTTAAACATGCGACAGCAACAAGACACACGCACAGATGAACATGGTACAAAAAGAATTGAAGGGTATGAACTGCTGTTGTATTAAGAAGATAAAATATCGTCTACAAAAAGCTTTGATTAAGGATACAATAAAGTATGGTACACTTCTATAGACTGGCACCACTGCACTAATTTGCAATGTGAGCATAAAAACAAAACTAAAAGTACATTCGGGGGTATATTAATAATGCAACTGATTTAGAGTGATCGGATACCTTTCAGTTCATATCTCTAAACATATATCGATATCCAAACTTAAATCATGACCTACCTAAGAGAGAGAGAGAGAGAGAGAGAGAGAGAGAGAGAGAGAGAGAGAGAGAGAGAGTTTATGGTCAGTGTTACTGTTACTAAAATACTTATAGTATGTACGCAACAGAGAGAGAATAAATACTGGCCGAAATTTAACTAACAATCATGAAAAAATCATAAATTCTTTTGATTAGAACCATTTCCATTGGCAATCTTGGATTCAAGGCTTTGTAGAATTGGAACGTCAGCCTTTCTGTCTGTGATAGGAGCTGCAGGTACTGACAGTTTATATCTTGATGTGATGATAATGGGGAACGCGCTATATGAGATCTAACTTTCAACGAATTCAGATGAGTTTTTAAAGCGTTTCATAGGTACCTAAGTACAGCGAGGAAATCGATTCGCATTATCTATGAAAACATGTGAAATACAACGTGACATGCGAATTTTAAAGATAACATGGTGAAATATTAATTAAATTCCCATAAGATCATACTATTTACATTGAAAATGTATATTATTGTCTTCGTAGCGGTCTGTACAAGGTGTATAACTTAGTAAAAAAGGTCCAGACTGTGCAAGAAGAGAATTATTTTTCATTTGCAGGTATTGATCCTCCGTTTCAATAAACGTAATAGGCAAAGAGTATATATATATATATATATATATATATATATATATATATATATATATATATATACAGAGGCTTTCCACAGAATCATGATATTCATGTATTGATATATTTGATTAATGGGTCCTTAAAAGATGTATAAATTTTATCTCAACTGTAAATACTCAGTTCTAAAAACAAAATGAACAAATAAGGGAAAATGTTGGAGAAATTGGATCATCCTATTTAGATGAATGGATGAATGGTTGGATAGAGGAGACATGAACAAAAGAATCTGAGAAATAATATGAAGTAAACGCCAGTTGATGTTAAACAAGCTACTAAAATTGAGAAAAGTATGATATATGTTTAAGGTAACTGTCTTCGCACACATTTAAACCTATCCGCATCATACCTGACTGTATTATGAACATAGAGTTTGTATAGTTTGTTTCTTTCTTTGTTTGATCAGGACTGTTGATGTAGCTGTATCAATTATCCAGTCATATTGCTACGATGTCTGCAGTGGGGCAGTTTATAGTGATGTCTATCACTGGGGCATCATGCCGCAGACAAGTAGCATGTTATACAAAAAAAAAGTAGATCTGAACTATTGATAAATGTAAACGATAGGAGAATTAATTTAAAGCTTTAAAGGAATAAGACTTAAAAATATAAAATCTCATACAATATATAAAAAATAGAAAATAAGAAGAATTTTATTATGGACAAAAATCAGAAAGAAATATGAACATAACTTGAGATTAAACGGTATCAGAGTTTGCACTCGTGCGAGTTTTAGAAATTTATGAAGGAATTATATGTGTCGCGTGTGAGCGTAATTCTGTTTCAATCCTTCTCCTAGGGTAGATAATCTATATCATTCTTCATTAGTAATGAATGCTAACAGTTTTCGTCTTTACAGGCGTGATTAGAATTCAGAATTTGTTCGATTTTGCATCATAATATTTTTATGAGCTTCTTACACATTTTTAGGTTAATAGCAGAGATTAAAAAGGTCGTTGAATAAACTGATGATATCTTAATCTTATAACATATTTACATGCATGTGAAGAGAATAGTTTATTAAGTAGATAAACATTGCTTAGTAATATATAAAAATCAACCGAGTGAATCAAACTATTCAGTGGTTGGTCTTGGTCCTCGACAGTGGATATAATGTTCAATCTATTTTTATCCGATCAATGACAATGTGTGGCTTTGTGTATTTGTAACATTTATTGAAAATTTGATTTTAAAACAAGGAGATAGATAACCTTGGACTAATTTACTCAGTTGTTGTAGTAGCCACTTTATTTCCAATCAGTTTAGAGTTATTGTGTGCCCTATTTATTTTATTTGTCGAGTTTGCAAATAAACGGATAAAATGAATACAATACTTCCTATGCATATATATTTAACAACCGAGATAACAAATATCACACACAAAAAGAACTAACGAATCGTTTGCATTCGGACATTGATGTCAAGACAATTATGAGAAGAAGAATATAGCTTAGTCATACCTGCCACATATCTGACTATTAATTTCCTGACCAAATAACACTATTATAAATATCTGAAGGATCAGTCTCATGAAATGCAAACAAAGTTATAATTGATGATAAGTCGAAAAGAAAGGTTGAATACAGGGTTTCTCAAAAATACTACTTTTTAAGAAACAGCTGTTTACTGTTTCTTATTTTCCAAAAAACAGCTGTTAACAGCTGTTTTACTGTTTTTCCTTAAAATGCATTAAAATAAAAAAAATTGTTCTGCAAAGTTTTTTATTTATATGTTTTTAATGACATGTTTTAAAAAACTTTTTTTTACTTCTTCTTCGACTTATTATAAAAAAAATTTGAGGAAGACCAGTGCATTCAGCGATTTGTCAGATAAGCGAGATCTGATTTTAGTGCAAAAGCTAGCACTCACGGAGAAAACACGTTCCACGTCAGTTGAAGTGGGTTTGATCGATAGTAGAGCATCATAAAGCTTTTGAAGATGATCTGTTCGTTTACCAGTGTTTTTAAACAATACAAATTCACTCTTCAACCATTTGAATTTATCTTGAGCAACGTTAGTAGTGGTGGTGCTCTCTTGAAGTTTCAAATTCAGCTCCTCTTTAAGTGACATTGTTCTTTCTTCGGCATCATTTGAAAGAGTTTCAGATTGTTTCTCTTCATCATCATCATCGTAATCGTCAATAACACAGAATAAGCGAGAAGCAAAACTGGCGTCAAATATGAGTGTGTTTTTTGATGGCGAAATAGAAGGATCTTTAAGTGAAGGTAAAAGGTTCATTGTTAATTCGCTCATCAATGCGTCCCTTTATGTTGTCATGAAGCGTTCGACTGATTTCATGATCGATGTCTGAGAGTTTTTGAAGCATAAACTTGATTATTACATCTGCAGACAACAATGTAGCATCTTCTTTGCTTAAATTTTTGACAGCAAGCTCAACTGGTTCTAGCACATTTTTCAGAACTTTCAATGCCTCAAAATCAACGCAATTAATATATTCTTCTGCCTCAAACTCCAAAAGTGCCTCACAAATAGGTTTCTCTGTCTGAATTAAGGAGTCTAGCATTGTTGGAATAGAGTTCCACCGAGTCTTGACATCCAAATGCAACTCCTTATGATGTCCAAGCTCAGACTTTGTCTTGGAATACTTGATTTTTAACTGAAGATTTTTTGATAAATTTGATCAATCTTCGTGCATTCTTAAAAATGTCATTGTAGTCACTTTCTTCCTCAGCATCAGTGTCTTCAATAAAGTCAACATCAGCAATGTCATCAAAATCGTCATCTTCAGCAACTTCGTCACTATCCAGCAACCCCAGCAACGAATCATCAAATTCTGGTTCTTCTATAGCTTTCTTTGGAAAGAATGTGTCACAAACACCAAGGTGATTACCGTGATTCAAGCAAAGTTGTCCAATTGACTTGACATGTCGAATAAATTTTGTATTGACCGATGCACCATCAAGAGTCGATCAAACGATGTCGTGATCAAACGGTAATCCAAAATCTTTGACATGATGTTTGACAATTTCAATCATGTCGAGTGCTGAGCAAGATCCAAGAATGCAAACTAATCCAGTTTTTATTGTCTTCCTATTGATATTCTCGTGCAAATTAATACCGAAATATCGACGATTCCTCGAGCTGGTATATTCATCAACTGAAAGACTAAACTTTGCGCCTTTCTTTAACAGTTCCCTGTTGTTGCGAACCATGTGAAGCTTATTTTCGTCAAAATCGACGTGAATTAATTTCATTACGCCAGTCTCATTTTTTGGAAGATTAGAACCATCTCTCGATACTGACTGGCGGATGTATTTGTTCCTTGTTATCGCACAAATTGTAATGTTGTCCGTGGCCATGTCAGTAGCAATCTCCTTAAGAGTCATTTTCTTCAAAAAAGCATCCATTGTAAGAGTTGGCTTGGGAGTTGGCTTCTCGCTCACAACATTTTTGCTGGATGTTGGTTCTTGTTGCTGTTCTCTGTCGAAATTTATTCCATGTGTCTTGAGATGGCTCTTTAGAGTTGTTGTTGAGTTTCCTTGGCATTTTATGACTTTATTGCATCGGTTGCACTGACCTTCAAGTTCTTTAGTTTTTGCATTTTTTCGCTTTACTGCATGATCCCATACAGTCATGGCTAGATTTAAATTCAGACAATTAATATTTATGCAACAGTTACTTAAACTGCATAATTATCTGCTGATTATTTGCAAATGAAACTTTTAAAGATTATTTTCACAATGACAATGCTTCCTAAATCCCAAAAGAATGATCACTGAATGCTGTATAAATTTTCTCAACAAGCAAAATAGGATCTCCATTCCCATGAATGAAACTTACAAGAGTAAACACCTGGCAATATTGGACCGTATATATTAGCATAAGTTAACACCCAATATAGGAATTCTTTCACTCCTGTATTTTGAGAAATAAATAATTATTTTTAATTATGCAAAACTTGTTTATTTGTTGTTTGCTATTTCCGCCTGCGGAGTTTAAGTCTCTGTAGCTGTAACACGGGATTGATGGCAAAAAGGAAAATATCAATGAGTAAAATGCACAAATATTATTTACACCTCCTGGATTTATGTTTGGTGACACACTCCTTCTTCAAAATATAAATTGATTGACAAACTTTGCCTTGATACATACATCACATAACATCTGTTTTATAAAAAATAAATAAAAAGAAACATTATTTTAAAACAATTATGCTGGAAATGAAAAAATCTATTATCTAAAACAGGGGTTTAAAATCTGAGAAACTAGAGTATTAAAATCTTTTGAGTATGATTAATTTATTTGAGGCATGGTACCGGATTGGATTTCAAATATCAGGTTTAATATTTAAATCTTGTTTTTTATTTTCTTGCGAAAAAAATAAAAAAGGAGTGTCGTTTTCTAAAATACGTGAAAAGTACAAATAAAACTGAAAAACTATTAAAGAAAAAATATAGGAATGTAGATACCAAAGAATCATTATTACAGTCAATATATGTTTTCTTATAACTATAATGCAATTTTAAAATGTAATTTATGATTTATAAATAATAAGTAATTTTGTATTTTATTTATTTTTAGAATCTATTACATGTAAAATATTATAAACTTATTTTTATAATTATTTACTTAGATTGTATTATATTTGTTTTAAAAATATTATTTGATTATTACTAAAAAATAATAATAAATTTTTATATTATTAGGCAAGTTCGCGCCAAAAAATGTTTGGCGAGTTTGAACACAATTCGAGAAAGGATTTGAAAAAAGACCATTACATGTTACGTAACCTCACTTTTATATTATTAGGCAAAAGCATTTTAAACAATTTATATTTAATTTAAAATTTTTATTAAGCAAATTTTTTTAAAGAAAAAACAGTAAAATCAGTTCTGAAAAAAACATCTGTTTGCTGTTTTTGATTTTTCGCAAAATAACAGCTGTTTAACAGTAAAACAGCTGTTAGATACCCTAGTTGAATAGGTTTTTGGAAGAATCATGTATATTTGTATGCCAGAATATATCTTGAAAGAGCTGTACAAAGATTCCTTAACAATTGCTTACCTCAAGTTATAACCACATAAGCAAAATTATGATAAGAAATCTTATAATAAACAATAAAGACATCCCGTTCCACTTCTTAACTTACCGAGCTCTTCCAAAAAATAAAGTTTGGTGTAAACTTACTACGGATCCTCATCTGTGATAATGTAGATCCAGAGATCGGGACTTCATTTTCTTCTACCCGCAACTTATACACATCGTCTAGGTGCATAGTATCTAGTGATGTTTGGTAAAGATGACCCTCGTCATCCCAATCTACATGGATGATTAAACCTGTCCAATCAGTAAAGGAAACTGAGATGACAAGGAGAGGATATGATAGGTGCGAAAAATATTCTTCGTCACCTGAGTCGTGGATTTCCATCAGAACGTCCACAGGCTTGTTTAGGAGGTTATTTATTGGTCATTAACATTATATATTTCGTTTATGGGTCACAAAACATCTTTAAATTGACTATTAATAGTTAAATCATAGTTATCAACGTCGACAGGTTATAAATATGTTGATATTTGACATTTATTTTGATATTTGTTAATTGTTAATTGTCTGTGAACTGTAAGGGATGCACACTAATTATAACACTTTATTTTATGTATGAATTGACATACCTGGACTTATTAGACACATTTTGATTTTGGAAAATATCTTTATAAAATATTCTCTTCCTTAATTACCTAATGTCCGTGTTTCCACTATGAGGGATGATTTCCTCCATTTCCAAGCGGTGCGTCCACCAGTCTTGCAACATTCCTTCGTCAGCAAGCAGAGAAAAGAAACACAATAACATATTACACTGGTCTACAGGTAACATTCTTCCTAAACAAATATAGTAAGACTTTACTAAATTAAGGTAACTGAGAGCAAAAATAATTCTTGCAATTGTTAATTAGCTTTAATTTGAAAGATATGATGCTTGGTATGTATATACGACCCTTGGCTTGGGAATGGCGGATGATAAATGCTTTATAACTGACGGAAGGATGCCCAATGGAAGCCATACATGACTGAAATACAACTTTGAATATATGACTAAATCTATGGCTGAGGTTGAACAGTACTTGCTAGGCAAAACCATGAATGCTGGAATCTGAAACTGCTCTTGAATCATCACGGTATTCATACAAATCATTTATGATGCAGTCATATATAATCTGACATATCTGTGCCGAACAAAGTGCCCAAAATCAACTCTAGAAATCTTACAGTCTGGCACTCTTATTTGTCAGTGCTTCAGTTTGCAAAACGACACATTTCTATTTAGACGGAGTGAGACTAGATGATTCGTACGTGTGTGAATGTTGCAGAATAGAAACGAAGTGTTTTTTTTACTAAATTAATAATTCAAACACTCAATAAGTTAAAGATGGATAATTATGAACTTAATTAGTAAATAAAAATTAACCGTTTATAAATATAATGATTCTCAAACGCACTCAACATACAATTGATCCAATCACGCAATAAAACCATAAACACTTTGAAAATAAACGAAATATATTATATCAATCTGAAATAAAGTTTCAGGAAACCTCATGTGTTTCATATACGTTTCAAATAATAGTGTGTACTGTTAGATATTCACATAATTGCACGTTCCGTCGCTTACCTGGAAAAACACATATTGACCCAAGACAACGTTGTACAACGAGAAATAGTCAACTATTTCAAAGACATAACCAAGTCATTTGTTCGCCTTATTCTGTGACAGTGAACAATCCGATAACATCTACCTTTGTGGTGAAGTGACCGTTGCATCACAAAAGCCCAGTATAAACACTATGGCTAAGAAAGATTATCACATTATTCTAGCTGGCAATTGCAGATCAGCACAATAGGTAGGACCTATGCATATGTTGCAATACTTGCCCAACAAGCCTTTGTTAGTGTCTAAACGAGAAAAGGATGTATATGACGGTAACAGTGCCAATGATTTGGACAGAGTCAACATTTGATATCAGCAATTCTTGCTTCTTCTTGGTGCCAGTGGATGGGAAAGGCGTGTCAAAAGAAACACAAATGGCATTATTCAAACATTCAATCAGCTATACCACCAGCACCTATCGAAGACGGATTGTTTGTTCCTGTGGCATCATAACCATACTCACTTGAGTCGTACGTGTAGGAGGAAGAGGATGGAACGTTTAGTCCCGAACCATCAATGTCAAATACACTATATTTATTCCCATTTTCCATCTCTGAACCACACATCATAGCTCAAGGTGAACTGAATGGCATTGTCAAGGATTTATAATAATCCAAGTTCTGTTGGGTTTCATACTACAGCAGAGGAATCTTCAAGCAGGTGATGTTAGTATTTCCATCTTCCGTTACCTTCAAATCTTGTCAACACCAGAGGCGTGGATAATTGTTTGTTAATTCACTGAAGACGAGTCTTAAATAAGATTTTTTAGCATAATGACAATATTTTGCCATCAATTCCAGTTGGTCATGCATTCCATCTGATGGAAACCTATAAAACATGAAACAACATTTGAGGTGGACTGCAGACTGGACACATCTGAAATACTGTTTTGATTTTGTCTGCGAATGAGATAGTCGTGGGAGTGATTTCCACAGCATCAGGACAATTCACACAGTCATTGGAGCCTGGGAGGGAAATTAGTCAGCATTTACCACTTATTGAATCAAGGAATATTTTTACCACACTTGCACACAATGCTACTCAAGGAATACGACAGTCTTTAATGCAACATGTCACTAAAAATACATTTGTTGTCCTCTCGCCTAAATTATATCCCCCGAACTGCGGAGCAGTGAACGATTAGCACAGCGAGCTATTTAAGCAAGACGTTTAAACAATTTAGAAATGCCATCAGGTCAAGTGATACCATCAATACTTGGAGACTATAACTGGACATTGACAAGATATTCTCTTTTTCATTACTACAGGAGACAAGCTAGGAAGTGCCTAGTAGGAACTGAAAAAGGACTTAACTATATACACTTATTAATGTTGTGCATATTGTTCATAACACATGTTGTTTATATTCCCTTTTGCTGTTTGTTTCAAGTGTTACGTACGCTGGGCAGTTGTACAATATAGAGCAAATATAAACACACTTTACAATTTAAGATAAGAGTCTTTATACAAAATATACATAGACATACCATCTGAAAACATAAATATCTTGGAAACAATAGCTAATCATTGTATTTTAATTGTCAAACTGACTTCATCACATCAAAATCCCTGATAAATAGTACACTTAGTTCCAGAATGCTGTCAAAGAATTAGGCTTTTGGAATACATCAGGATTGAGTCCCCGAAGTCCAGTAGGCCTTATCTATCTATGCCGTGCATATGTATGGTGATCGAGGTCATTCATAGATAATTAATGGAGGTTTCTTGTCGCTATCGATGCATATAAGGTGTGACAAGTAAGAAAATAAAAGCTAAAGACCCGTGCTAGCACGCTGGATTGGGTTCTAGTCAGGTGCTTGGTTATTTCTCTCCATTGTGAACTAACTGTACAGCATTCGGTGCATGCATACAGGCCCACAGTATCATGTCACTTTTCCATTCCATAAGGTGATTAAGAAATGTGTTGTTTTAGCTAGAACTCCTCGGCTAAAGTCGTATTGCCGCACATGTATGATCAGGCAAATGGTCATGACATTCATCGCCTATCCTGTGCAGAACAAAGGATCCAGGTGTACAATAGCATGTAGTCAGCCTGATGCAAGCTTGTAGTATTGCTTCGAAATAGTGAAGCATCTTGAAAGGTGTTACCCCCACGCATTGAATATCCAGAAGATCATTATCTTCAGGATTTGTTAAGAAGTTATTAGAGATGTAAAGACATAAAAGCATACAAGATAATGAAGACCTGACTTGCGAAAAAGAGAATATGAGAGCAAGAGGGGACCGAGAAGCAAGTCCAGTGTCTCAACTATAAGGTCAAAGTGTGCAACATATGCTACAAAAAGAGAGGATGAAGCGATTAAGGCAAAGCAAAATGGCTACCTCTGGCTGCTCTGTTCGATATCTGAGACTTGTGATCAGGTGTATTTAATGTTAGTGTCACTGTGTTCGCCAGTGTATAGACGATGATACGTGCCCTTGTTTTCGAGTCTGGCCTTGAATAAAGTTTCGATAGCATCGATAATATTATGTAAAGAGATAACAACATCGATGCAGTCCAACAACCATCTGGTCATTTTGGACAAATACAATTTACAAAGTAGCAATCGGTTGGAACCTTTTTACAAGCTCGTACTAGATACAAGTTTTCACCCTTATTTCGTAATATGTCAAGCAAAACGAATGGTCTAACTTATAGCTTTATCTCCAAAAGTAACTAGAACAGCTAACATCTGGCCTTTGTTATTTTAATAATGTACGAACTATTTGTAGCTTTAGCTAATATGTTTGGAATCCATGTGCGTAAAATAAAAATAAATGATAATGTGATTTGAAAGATGTCAGTTATGTGTTCTCTATAATATTTAGTAAAATAGACAGGTGAGATGTCTCGAGAATAACATCTACAATGTTCAGTAATTATTTATTTCATTATCATTGTGACTTATAATACAATAATATAACGTCTTTTCCTACGTTTGTGACATTCTATTTTGTATTTATATTAATTAACAAACATCAACATATTAATACATGTATAACTGGTACTATTATAAACTCGAAGATTATAGAAATAGGATTTTCAATGACTTGATTAAGCATTTCGAGTTGAAGTTTTTTTCGGATGAACTGCATTTAATTAACAGTTGTGAACGGTCGTCATATTTCAAGATTGCTTTATTCCTATCCGTTGTCAAATTAAAAACAACGAGCAATAACTTTGTTGTTATTGGAAATAATAAACAAAAACGAGTATTAAAATTAGAAACACCCATAATGCATTACTATTTGCATGGATATACATGAAAACGTTATCAAAATGCTACTTTATTGTGTAAACAGCACGACAATAAATGGATGCGAAAATATGTATTTCAGGGTTGGACGTTTGGACAACAAAATATAGAAATAAAAACATTGATAAAAGGAGTGTCATATGTAGTGCGAATGATACATCGTTTAACCTAACAGATTTGACATATGACTATAAAGACAGACGATTACACTCAGACACGTGTCATGATGCATTTAATATTTCATTACATTCGTTTCATTTAGGTTTGTAGCTCAGTTTAATCTTTATAAACACCGCTTTTCCATTTATCACTTGGTGAATTGCAATAGCTATACATTTGTTAAGCAAGCAGTCGATCCCCATCCCGGACATTTTATGTTAAAAGTATGCAACTGACAGCCTTATCTAAACGGTAAAGTGGTTTTAACGAAAGACTTCCAATCGCCATAAAACGAAAATTTTCGAATATAAAGAAATTAAATTTGTTTTTATTTTGTGGTTTTAACTGCCATGGAGATGGAGATTAGATAATCAATAGATACATTATCTATCATGAAGACGCATTCAAGCGTTTTTCCTCAAGAAATGTACACGCATATCCCAGTCTAAGTTATTAGCGAACTTGAGAGGACGAACATCATGGATATTAATGAAGGTTACTTGAACACGTCTTTAGAGATTGTTCAATGCTTTGTATAATTATTGACATACATTTTCGTCTGCCTAATGCTGCAAATTTAGGATGATCCACTTCAAGCAGCAATGAAACTTATATATATATTTAAAGGCTAGCTTAATGAAACCCTTAGTATATATCTATGCCAAACTGCATAATTTGGGAGACTTTAATCTGAAGATGTAAGTTGTAAAAATGATATAAATGTTTGTTACTTCAAAAAATCTTTAGAAGATAGTTCAGTTCTTTTGTATAATTATTACGATACGCTTTGGTTTGCCTAATGCTGCAAATTTAGGATAGTCTGCTTAAAGCTGCTTTTAGAAATGTATGTTCCTAAATTCTAGGTTAATGAAGACCGTTATGTATAAATATCTATGGCAAACAGCATCATTTGGGAGATCATAAACAGAAGATTTAATATGTAAAAAGCATATAAATGTTGGTTACTTTAAAGAATCGTTGGATATGATTTGATACTTTGTATAATTCCTACGATATATTTTGGTCTACCTAATGCTGTAAATTAAGGATGGTCCACTTATGCATAAATGCTAATATTCTATTATATTCTAGCAAAAAAATATACAATGATTTATATATATATGTACATATATATATATATATATATATATATATATATATATATATATATATATATATATATATATATATATATATATATATATATACCAAAATGCGTCACTTGGGAGACTATCCAAAAACGATATAGTCTGAACATGTCTTATCCCCTTTGAATTAACTGATTTTTTTTAGGAAGAAACATACACTCCACCCACCCCCATATATGCCCAAATTGTATGTCTTAATGCTTTCCATACACAAACACAACAGAAAGGATATGGACCCAGAAGCAGGATATTGCTTCATGGCTATGTACCATTACCACAAATTATGTCTTGCCCTCAGGCCCATTGTATTTACTTTGGGTCTTGATTTTTTTTGGACATGCCTTTCCCAAGGTCATTTAGTAGTGACTCTGAAAACAACATGAATTAACATTACAAAGGCCTGGATACTCTTAGGTGAAGTATATATTCCCCAATAAAGCCATCGTCCGGTAGGGGGTATCCAAGGTGTTCGGAACTCACCCCAAACCGGCAAACATAAGCCAATACAAATGTACACACACACACAAACGTAGTCAGTTGACGTTTGGTCATCGTTTTCTTATTGCTAATGTTAATGATGTATTTTGCGCATGATGAGTAAAAAGACACATCGAATGAATATCCTTACTTAAGTAATTAGCCAATTTGCAATTTCAGAAGTGTTTGGCAGATACAAAAACTAAATAAAAGATTGACATGAACTTCACAATGGGTGTTGGCTAGGGACATTGGTGTTTATTAAAACATTTGGTATTAGCACCATTGGTTATGGACCTCAGTTTCTAAAAGAGACCTTCTTCAAGACAACAGTTAATTCTATTTTCCAAACGAGTGATCAAAGACTATATAATGCGACTGTATACAAATGATAAGCACTAATGCCACAGTCAATGACAATTAGTAATGAACATCATTCATGTAAGTGGTCATGCATTCAGTATAAGCAACACTGAAATGCTAAAGTTGCAATAATAAAATAATTATGTGGGTCAACATGTTTTAATACAAGCCAAGCACAACACAGTTTAACACCTGTTATGTATATTTCATTTATATTGTGTGCTCAACGTTTGTCAAAGATTGTGGAGTCTGAAGCGTTTGCGTACTTGACATTTGTATATGAATTGTGAGTTTTGAACAGGATATTACTATACTTCAGCTTCAAGGTCAAGCCTTGCTTTCGGTTAAGCAGTTATTTTTTTGTTGCAGTGATCCCCATTTTTTTCTGTTTTTGGTCAAGTGAAAATGTGTATTAACTGGGAGTTGATAAAGAAATAAATTATTTTTGTTTGAGATGGGTCGCATCAAAACTTTAGAGTGTACAGTTGTGTTGTTGAAATCATTATTCGAAGCTATTTATTTAAATTATTCATTGGATTTACCCACTGTCTTTGGCTTAACACATTACTTGGAATTTGGTGAATTCATTCAAAGGCATTCTGGATTGCATCATTGGAGTACCAGGACAATCAAGACTATTGGTATATCATGGTGTTTTGTATTTACAGCCCCACCCAGTCACATTATCCTGACACCTGGCCAAACTCTAAACTATTAATGCTGAACTCCAAGCAAGGTAGCTGCTAGTAACATTTTTAAGTCTTTGATATGTCTCGGCCACGGTTCAAACCTGCGATGTCCCACATCCGAGACGGATGTTCTAACCACTAAGCCACCAGCAGTTTGGTATATAAAGACATTTAACGAAATTGCAATTTATTTGGAACATTATTTTCTGTCTTGTGATACTACATATATAATTATTTGGAATTTTATTTGAATTTTCATTTTGTATTCTAGGGAGATGATTGCTTGTTGACTTGTAATTATATTGTTGGTTTGATTTCTGTCAAATTTACATATTTTAAGACCTATAGTTTTAACAAACCGTGTGGCCCTAGTTGCATCATTAGCAAAACCAAATGTGGCTGAAGACTTGTGTTAACGTTTATTATTTTTGTCCCAATAATTTCTTATGAATTGGATAATCTGACATTTTTAACTTTTTGTCTCTTGTTAATGATGACAGGCATCTTGAATGACAGACTAACTACATCTGTATAAATTCAAATTAGTTTACAGCAAGGATCGTCTTTACAAAATCATATTCATGCAATGGGCTAAGTAGAAATGAGAAACCATTTACAATACAAAGCTAATGTGCAACACTGTAAAGCAGAATTGTTTTGCATCTGTGCAATATACTAAACAATTACATGCGCAATGAAACCTACATATATGCACATGCAAACAATTTTAGTACAAGCTTTCAGAAGCATGCAAAATATGAACATAACAAGCACAACGGATGTTCAAGCAAGGGCCACACCACTAACTTATCAGCCTTGATGCAGGAGAAACAACTTTTATCTTGCTGATTATTTTCTTGATTTTAGAGGGGAAAAAGGAATGATGGAATAAGCCCATACATATTGATGAAATAAATAAATAAATGTCAAGTTTAATGTCAAATGATGGTTTCAATAATGTGCCAGTACTAGATGTACTACGATAGTTATCAGCACTTTAACTGATCAACAAAAATGTAAAAGCCCAGCCTTTTATGTCATATTAATCGTTTGTACCTATTATATACACTATATAAATCTCATTTTATATTTTCGTGAACTGGATTGGGGAAAAATAGCATTGAAAGAAGGGGAATATATTACAAAAAGATGTCAAATAAGCAGATGAACAATTTATTGATTGCTTAATTAGATCTATATATTTTGCTAATGTAACATAATAAAGTTCAATATCTCAATATACAAACCATACGTGATAAACATTCAACTGGATTGGTCACAAACTTTATTCAAACGAGTCACCACAAATGGTTTATTTTGTAAGATGTCAGCTCACCAGAAAACTGACAACTGTTAATTTTATTATTACTGACACATCAGCAATAAAGTAATATTTTTGGCGATTGTTTTCATTGCATTATGTGTACAATCACTGTTCGAACTAATGCAGACATACAATTGATATTCAACTGGCATGAATGACCAAGAACCAAACGAAGGGGTGGTTGGTAAAAAAGACTAATATTTATACATCAGTTTATTCAAGTCATTACTAGTAATCAAAACCAATCCTGAAACTAAAGGTTGTTCAAATTATAGAGTACGTACTTATAAAATCAGATAAAAGCTGCCAACATGGTCATGTAACTTGGTGGTGTTGTGACATTATCATCACACAATTAGCTGATTGTTAAAGTATGTTGACCATTTCCTATAAAAGGTATTCCCTTCCCTTATTCATTAACAATTATTTTTGTTGAAGCCAGTCAAACAAAAGGTGTCTAAGTGGTAATTAGTGGGCATTAAAAATGGATAACGGAAGGATTAAGTGTTAATCTTCGAGATAACTAACAGACTAATGTAAAGGAACAAATAACACCACTTCCAACAACCTTCTCTCCACTAGACCTACCAGACCAATTTGCAGATTTCTTCGATGACAAAGTATAAACCATTAGAGATTCGCTTGAAATCACAATTTCAAGTGATTCGTCACCATACATTTATGATGCAAAATTTTAGCGACAACCGTTAGGAGCATTTGAACTTGTTTCTATTGATTTAGTACGGACAATCTTGATGAAAATTGCACCAAAGTCTTGTGAACTTGATCCAATTCCGACATCACTGCTGTTTGAGTGCTTAGACCCAATATTGCCTTCACTAACTGATGTTATTAATATATCTCTCTCATCAGGGGAATTTCCATCATTTTTCAAAACTACCATCGTAAAGCCACTGCTGGAGATTCCAACACTGGAACATAACGATTTAAAGAACTACCGCCTAGTTTCTAATCTCCCATTCATATAAAAAATCTAAGAAAAGGTTGTTCTAACTCAACTTGTATCTCATTAAAATGCAAACAGTCTTTTTAGCAATGTACAGTCTGCATATCGCCCTTGCCACAGTACGGAAACTACTCTTCTGAAAGTATTTAGTGATATTCTCGCTGCTTTGGATAGTTGAAAGATTACAGTCCTTACTCTCCTGGATTAAGCTGCAGCATTTGATACAATAGATCATGCTATATTACTTCACCATCTCCAACATGTATTTGGCATTCAGAATATAGCCTTACAGTGGTTCAAGTCATACTTAGTTAACAGGACACAAATTATATTTGCAAATGGGGATACACTTTAGCCCAGTTGACGTATGCTGTTCTGTTCCACAGGAATCTGTTATTGGACCTGTTCTCTTAATTTTGCATACTCAGCAGCTCTCAAGTGTCATAGATCATCACCCACTGTTGCACCAATTGTATGCTGATGACACTCAAATATACAAGTTTAGCCACCCAACTGAAGTTGATGCTACTATCCATGGAGTAGAGAAGTGCATTTCGGATGTGAAATCATGGATGACATGTAACAAGCTGCAGATGAATGATAATAAAACTGAGGATATTCTGATCACAACACAAAGACTTTCTCATTCACATCATTTACCTCAGATATTAAATATTAGCAACACCAACATTAAATTCTCACAGTCAGAACGGAACCTGGGAGTTACTCTAGAGAGTACTTTCACATTGCACCAACATGTCATGAACATATGCAAGGCTGCATATCTTGAATTGAGACGCATCAGTTCAATTCGTAAATATCTTTCAGTTGATGCCACTAGAACACTTGTGTGTTCATTAGTACTTTCAAGACTGGACTATTGTAACTCAATTCTGTCTGATTCGTCACAATATTTACTCCAGAAACTTCAAACAGTTCAAAACACAGCTGCACGGATCATCTTTAGAGTACCTCGATCAATGCACACCTCACCACTGCTCTGTACCCTACATTGGCTATCAATTCGATACCAAATCAAACACAAAATGTGTTCTCTGTGCTACTTTTCAATGACAGACTCCAGTGCAACATACCTATCCAGCCTCACCCATGTGTTTACATCCAGCTAGATCCTTACGATCTTCTTCTGATAATCGTATACTCCTTGTTCCCAAGGTGAAAACAAAGTCATATGGACAACGTTCGTTTGCATACCAGGGCCCGGCAACGTGGAACGAATTGCCCATTGAAATTAGACACAAAGACATAGTGGTCCCTTTTGAGAGTGCTCTTAAGACTCACCTGCTTCATCTGCAGGGACAAACTTAACGATCTAATCATGTTTTGTATCTTATATGTTTTACAGCATGTTTTTATGTTTCCAATTTCATTGTTTTTGTCATTTGTTGTTCTGTAGTGTAGTCATATCATTATTGATGGTGTAGAGCGCATAGAGCTTCGTAAAAAGTCTTCATTATTATTATTATTATTATTATTATTATTATTAGCAGCAGCAGAGAGGGTGGACAGACCACGTTTTCGAGCAAAAATAAGGCTTCCAACGAAATCTCATTTTAACCAAAAAAAATAAGTCTCCATTTTGGCAAATGGAGACTTTGCGATTTTTCAATCAATTTTGGTCGCAACAATGTGGTCATCACCCTCTCTGCTGCTGCAAGTTAACAAAAATAATAAAATGATTTCAACCGAATATTTGATCGAGTCTTTAGGACTTTACAAACAAACTAATCGCTAACACCTCCTCTTGTAGATCAATTAAATTATTTGACTGGTCGGTGAGTCGGAAATTAATTCTCGTTAACGAATTATTATGGTATCGCATGTAGACAGGATTAATTGGGTTTTCAATAATTAGGAATCCTGGAGGAGCTGTTGGTGCAAACGAATAAAGAATATATCCTTGCTGAGCTTGATTTGATTGCTCTAGATTAATTTGATAGCTTCCTTCAATTGCATCACATACTAAATTGAGCGCAATCACCGTTGAAATATTCACATTGTACGGGGCAATATGCCTACCGCCACCATCTGGATCATTATTATATTTGAGGTGGACAGTTGAATCTGATTTTTGTAGCGCTTTGATATCGGTTTTAACAATTCTTGCTAGTTCATCAGCGTTGTATTTGGGAAACTTGAAATTACGCAGATTGTCTTCTGTGATATTGTAATCGGTTAGGAATCGTTGTTTATTGTCGCTGTTGTCATTAATTATTGTTTGAATAATTAGTTCATAGATATATTCCATGTCAGATATAAGTTGATTTATTATTTCAACGTGTTTTTGCGATCTTGTTTTCCGTAGTTGTTCTAGTTGTGTGTCATATAATTGTTTAATTTCATTAAAATAGCCACGGACGTCAGTTAGCGTAAATGAAATAGTAACAGATGAGTTGGCTGTTCTTTCAATGATAAAATCCCATTGCAATGTGTCTTTGTTGGTAAATATAAATCTATCGGCGATTTTTCCTTTTCTTATATCAGATAAATTATCTCGATAACTGGGATTGATTTCATGATATGATTGTACGTCCGTGGTTAAGTCGGTGGCGGATTTTTCCGGTGGTTTTTCAGGCCATCCTAACACTGTTCTTAACGAGCTGTTATAGATATCTACAATGTATCCCTCTGTGCTTATTTCGATCGACGACGAGAGCGTCGGTTCATGAAGATTAATAGCTATTTTTGATTCTTTTCCAGTGATTGATTTTATTCTACGCTGAATTTCAGCATCGATTTGCTCAATTTCGTACGACCCAGTTGGTAACGAAACAGTTTCCCACGCTGGAGTACCATCGGATTTATTCTTATACGAGAACACCAGTGCGTTATTGGGTTGCTGACCGCCAAATGCAACAGATCTGATATTAGGCCAGCTATGATATACTCGTAATTTTGCCAGCGCGATCTCACGCACTGGAATCGGAGAAGGGAAGTTCACACTAAATTCGGGGTTTGTTGATGTTATTGATATCATGCTTGTTCGTATCGGGGTGGTATTCTCCGCGATTCGTTGAAGCAGTTGCAATTCGTTGAATTGTAGTGACATTATTGTTAACGCTGTCTTCAATTTCCAATTTCAATATCGCGGAGTTATACAACTGGGTCATCGTGGAAAATTCAACATCGGATATGAACGAATTATCTATCGACAGCGAGATCAACTCGGATAATTTCGAGTATGCGTAAAATACCACCCGGTACCGAGCTGTATAATCACTGAGTTTTTTCTGAGAACACGATGATAACTTTTTAGTTATCGCGGTGGTGACTGCCGCAATTGTTGTTACCGCGGAGATAGCGATTGGAACTGCAATCGGAGCCATCATGGTCACCGTCGATAAAATAACTCCCGCGGATGCCATCACACCGGACACCGAGTACACGGTGATGTCGATCGCGGTAATTCTTCTGCGGTATTTTTTCAATTTTTCACGATAACGCTCAGAAAGTAATTTCAAGTTCGCGGAAAATTCTTTTACGGCGTCGAATCGATATTGCGATGACGATTCCATTATGCTAAACCTGATAGCGTTTTCAATTATTCCTCTTCCGGGTAGTAGATCAGGGTGTTTGCTGATCCTACGTATTCTAAACACCAGCGTATGCTTCTTCTAATGGTGTTATCAACCGCGACAATCTCAAATTCTTCTTTATCCCCCCTGATAAGTACTGTCGCGGTGCCACCAAAGTAGGTTTTACCTCCCACGATGATATCAAATTGCTTGTCAGAGATTAACGTCATCCTGTAGATACCAGGGAGTTCATCATTTTTGATACTGACTTCCAATTTAGTATTAGAGTTTTTTATCCAATCAAATTCCCCACTATCAACCGTATACACGATATTTTCAAATTCTTTAGCTGAATGCGAAATTCTTACCTTATTGATGTTCTTGGTAATTTCCGCGAGAGATATAACCGCGTCGAGTGGGGATCCAAAGAACTTAGCGATGACGTCGTTGGCGGGTTTTTGTTCGTCAAGCACACGCTTGATTTCCGCGAGAGATATAACCGCGTCGAGTGGGGATCCAAAGAACTTAGCGATGACGTCGTTGGCGGTGATTTTATCACCGCTGGTGGAGAGATTTTTAAGACCTGTTTGTAGTTTAATAATATCGTCGATGATGTCGAAATATTTTTTGATGATTCTGGTAGATTCCATTAACGTTGTATCGCGGTCTGTGAAAAATGAAATCACTAGCAAGTCAAGTTTCAAATTTTTTCGGTTTTGAAAATCAACATTGAGTTGATCATATGTCGCCGTGGGAATGTAAGTTCTAGGACCCTCAAAGAAATTTTTAGCCCTTTCGTTGGTGAGTTTTTGTTCGTCAAACACACGCGCGATTTCCGTGAGGGTTGGGTTTACTAATGTTTCGAGATTACTCACCGTGGGATCGGATCCAAAGAACTTAACAACAGCATCATTGATTGGTCGCTGTAGTAGATCGAATCTTGCATCGATTCTAGCAACATCTCCGATGATGTCGAGATAGGTTCTTTGGATTTTTTTTATTATTTTGCTATTACCACCTATAAAAAATGAATTAACGAGTTCGTTAAATCCAGAATTTATTTGTTCGACATAATGCGCGACTAAGAGACTATATACCGTCGTGACGCTGTTACTTTCATAACCTTTAAAGAAATTTTTAACAAACTCGTTGGTGAGTTTTTGTTCGTCAAGCACGTTTTTAATTTCCGCGAGAGGCATGCCAACCACAAGCGGGGTTCCAAAGAATTTATGTACGACATTTTTGCGAAAACTATTATAACCTCGTATATGATCATCCAGCTCACGGCCGCGGGTGGCAATCATGCTGTCGTGGGCGTCAATCGCGTCGGTGATCGTAGACACAAGTGCGCCTGGTTTAAGTTTTCCACCGTTGGAATAAAGCGCAATAGAGTTTTCAGCGGCATCGTGTTGTCGTATCAAAATGTCATTCGCGGATATATTACTGCTTTTCAATTTACCCTGGCGATCTTGAAATACAACTAATTCGTTCGGGTCAACATTTGTTAAATTTAACGTCTCAGCGACTTCATCTTCAATTATTTTTTTTACATCCTTGATAGAATCCGCAGATGTTTTCGCGGTGGGTTTCGACATTGACAGAGATCGTCCCCAAATGTTAATCATTATTGTAAAGACTCTAGTATTTTTAATTTATTGATTCTCTAAAATTACCTTGTAATTTCCCACTCGTGTATTTATTTACAACCAGATGAGGTGGTTTCTGTGACGATGAAATCTCCCCGAGGACATTTAATACTTCACGGCCGCATATCGGTGGATCATTTAATTGTTGTGTTGGCAGCGTGGAATAAAAAATCGGAAACTCTTTGAGTTTCATCGAAGAATTTATATACCGCATAAACACGCTTGGCGGAGCTAACCCATATGAATCAAAATAGACAATCCCACGTGGATCGATCGCGTATGCAGCCCAGTGAGTTCCCGATCCGTTACTGTTATCAAGATTGATGATACCAGTTTCAACGCGTTTAGGTTTTCTTGGTAATTGATCTCTCATAAAAACCCCTCTGAAGTTTTTTATCGCTAGTTTTTTAGCAGCATCAATTAAATCAAAATTGGACATAGGAAGAATTGGGTTTTCAACTAATAAACCGTTCCTGGTATTCTCAGGCCGGATCCGTTCACGGATCTCCCGCTGTACCATGAATATGGGGTTCCTGGTAGTCTTAGACCCTTTCCCTTTTTTTTATATCCTCGTCCCTTCGGTTCATATGATCGAGCAATGCCTTCTATCGCTTTTGTTCCCAAGGCTCCAGCTGCCCCCAATGCGACCGCTTTTGCAACTGCTGGTGCGGCCGCTGCAATTAATCCTGGAATCGCAGCAAACAACGGGAATATACCACCTGATTTTATCATGTTCGCGACTGCGGCTTTTGAAAATACACTTTGAACCCCTCGCCGTTTCTTTAGCGCATCATTGAAATGTTTTATTTGACGATCCGTCAGTGATATTTTATGTGTACCGCCGGACATCTGCGCTGGTTTTAACGTTATTGTTGTTCCACATTCTTTAGCGGATTTTGATCGCAATTTCTTGACCTGACCATCAGTCAGATTGACACTAACAACACTATATGTCATTTTATTGTAAAACACATTTATGCTTTCAATTGATCTAATTGGAAACTCTTCAAGTTTCATTTACATATTTTCCACTGGTGCATCAACTACTCTCATTCGTCCACCAATACCTTCAAGTAGCATTGATTTGTCGCTGAGAATAACAGCAACCGCTCTATAATTAGCAATAACGCCACGAAGGACATTGGCTCTGAAGTGTATATCAACGACGGATTGTCTCATTATATCAAGATGTTCCAGCGAAAAGTAGTAGATCGGATACAAGTTCTTAAAATCATGTTGAGATATTTGCAAACCAGTATCTACATTTTGATCACGGCCCATATATGACAGCATACGATGGTACACGCGAGCAATATGGTTTTGACCGAAATTAAGTTGTATGTCTTCGGATGGTTCCTGCTGGCCATTTATTCTCAACGAGACCTCAGTAACTCCTAATTGATCAAATATCATATGACTGTGCAATTGTGATTCCACTCTTGTCATATCCTGCAACGCGATAAATATATGACATGGAGCTGAAACGCCTTGTTGTGATGCCAAGTTCCAAGTAAATGTACCATTGATATCTGATTGATTAACATCTGTTGTTGTTGTTAGCCAACTTAGCAATGATTTGCCACCCGTTTCCATAAATGAAAGTAGCCGCTCTTCTCTGGTAATTGATGGGGTCATTACTGGCATGCACAAGACCAATTTAGTTAATTTGACTTTACCAGCATCAACATCTGGATTTGCAGGATCCGCTGCAATTCTCCAGATTGCATCATTGTCACTACCCTTTCGCACGAGTACTACTGTATGCTTCGCTCCATAAATAACTTTTCGTACATTTCTACAGAATCCGAATATATGATGCAACGGAATCGCGCATGAAAACGATCTACGCTGTCCTGCCAACATTGCTATTCGTGTTGCAGCTCCTAGATTGTACTGGGGATCAATATTTATAATCATATTTTCGACATCAACAACAGCAGCGCCAGCATTATTATTTGGTCGTCGTACAATAAATTGAATAGGTCCAGCAGTGTTTTTATTATCCTTTGCAAACATCATAGACGGACCTGCTGGTCTTGTATAATCATCGGAATATCTTGCTAACCCACTTATTGTTGTAGCCACATCAACATCACGTTCTATAGACTCAATCTCTTTTCCGTCAATGATATATCTTGCGGATTCAAATAACGCCATGATACCATTATTGACTAAGCCGACTTTGGTACCATCTGGATACGGTGCGGGTATAGCAGGAGTATCAGTAAGTCGCACAAGTTCTCCTTCTACTTCGATAAACGCTTCAGCGGGTAGAAAGTATTTGCTGGTATCATGGACTTGAAGTTCAATTCGCGATCGAATATCTGCTTGTATTGCATGATAGGAATAGTATTGATAATCGCGGACGGAATCATCTTTGCGTACTGGGGCTTCCATATCTAACGCGGGATCAGCTGTTCGTTTAAACATTTATAACATTACTAGTATTTTCAATTGGAAACGCTAGCGTTTTAACTCTTTGTAATCATCGTCGTTGAAAATTCTTCGAATTTTTTTTTCGTTTCAAACCACTTCCTGCTATCATGTTTGCGATATCATCTTGGTTACTGTTCGCCAACGACGCTAATTTTTCTTCCACTGCGCTATTTATTGCTTTGCTGATTTTTGCAGGCATCACTGTAGTTGATGGCAGCACTAGAGGTTTCACCATTCCTGGTTTCTTTCGCACCAATGATGCTATTTTATCTTTCGCGGCAGAAAATGCCTTTCCTGCAAGATTTCCAACGAAATTGATTCCCTTATCACGGATAGCATCAATGGCCTTCATTGATAATTGTTTAGCTAACGGCGCCACTTTTGGGGCCATTCTTGTAAATAGCCCCGCAATGGTATTGCCAAAACCATCTCCGTAATATGCTCTATAAACAGGCAATCGTGAGTTCACCACGTAGACGTTTACGGGTTTATCATGGTTGTAGTGTATGATCATCTTGTTATAAAACTAGTAGTTTTTCAATTAGTGATCAATCGCTAGCGTCCATAGGATTTTCATCATAACGTAGGGCGTCTCTGTGATTTTCAACTAATTCAGCAATGAGTTCTCGATATACATTAATGTCCATGATACCGCCGGCAAATAATCGTCTACAAATATCAGCTGCTTCATTAATTATTTCAATGGAGTTGTTTCCGGCTCGCTTCCCCCCGATGAGAACTTCCAGCCGTGATATATCACTGAGAATGTTACCAGGGCATGTCACGGTAGAGTCAAAGACTCCAGCGTTGAAATCCTTTGGATTTTTAATCGAATATCCTTTTCCGCTTGTTTTCTTAGAACCGGCTTCTGCTCTTATGTCTATTTCCTCCGGGATTGGATCCTCCGTATAACGTGGTGGTTGTAGACCGCCTTTAACTGCAGCTAGAAAGTCATTATAACCAGGGTGCTGCGACGCTTTGATTTTATCCCCGCCGTGTTTCACTAAATATATTTTTGATGCCCAAGTGTATGTGCCTCTTATAAATTTTCTAAACTCGTCTTTTAATAAATTCTCTCTTTTACCCTTTGGAAAATTGTCTCTAGCAAAATCAGCTAATTCGGAATCCGTACGGATTCCTCTAATTTCATTTAATGCTGCGACTGTAAATATATTCTCAGGTGAATAGTCTTTTCCTCCAGCTGCACCTTGTTGTTCTTCAATTGGATCAGAATCATCAATATCAGCTAATCGCTCATATTCACGCTGAGTTTCTATATATCACTGGATAACTGTTGTATCCCTGCGCATGTTTGTTCGGTCTCTGCTGCAATTTTTTCAAGTGTATCAAGCAGCGGCGCCTTCTTTGCTCGTTCTCGTTCAGGAATATCTCCGTATATCGCTGCTTCAGTTAACTTTTTTTACATCTTTGGTCGCACTTGTTATCGGAGTAAACAGTTGTTCACTTGACACAGAAAAGTCAGTCTGCGCTTGTTGTCGTTGTTGAAGTTTCTCACGAAGTCTGTCTCGAACCGGTATAAACTTTTTAATTGCTGCTAGCCGCTCTCGGGCTAATCTAGTTGTAAGCGATTCACCTACCATATAGTGTTTGTGAACTGAGTTTTCAAATGTGAAACTATCACAATTAAATATTGAGTTATTAAATAATGTACCATCAAGCTAACGTATCCATTTCCGACAAGGTTAAACTGTACGACGCTATCCGCGAATGTTTCAGAAATAACATCGCTGAGGGTTTCAAAATTGTAATATCTGAGAACGGAAATGAACGATTTATATTAACGACGCGGCAACAACAACAACTACGTGAAAATGGAGGCGTCGCGGTGATTACTTGCTACCACGACCAGATCATCCAGTACGCACATAATTGCATGAGTAAACCCAAACTGCTGAGTATCCTTTCAGGAGAAAATCCTATGTAGTTACAAAAAACGCTAAAAAAAAATAAATTTTTAAATTATTTACTGAAAGCCTATTTTTTATAGTAACGCTCACGTGGTTAGGATACGGGTTTTTCCTCGTTTAATATCTTCCTAAGATCACGAACCTTAGAACTAATTTCAGCTCGTTTTTGATACTCTTGGCCGAGCTTTTGACGTATTGCTTCAACGGTGCTAAATAGCGTTATAAATACATCAATATCGTTACCGTACAAACAAGCATAGATGGACTTTTGAATTCCTTTCACGAGTCTGTACATTTTAGGTAAAACATAACGACCCTTACTAGACTGATACTCAATGTCTTCATATTCCGAGGTAATCTTGTCACAGTCGAGATCTTTAGATAATATTATTCCTCGATTCTTTAAAATTGAAATTTCAGCAATTATAGAATTTACATCTTTGATATCCATATTTTTATAGTATACTGTATCTCTAATTATTAAAAAAAATAACACTTATTTAATTAACTTAATTAAGTCCATGTATATGCTGTACTGAAAACCCCATTTGGAAACCCCTTTCGCGTCAAATAACGTGAAAGAGACCCAGAGGTATGTGACAACACATCCTTGGAACTCCTTGGGTGCCTTCGCATCCATGTAAGCCCAAGGGGACCCGAAACATACATCTCCGGCGGGAGGCCTAACGTGGCAAACACCATCTTAGACCGCCCAGAAGATATGTCTGAGGTGACGTAATACATGTACTTAATTACCTTAATTAATGGACGGCACATGTCTCCGCTCGAGTGTTGCGGCAGACTTAAGGATGGATTATAATTCAATGGAAATTGATGTGGGACGGCACAATGCCATATATGTCTCCGCTCGAGTGTTGCGGCAGACTTAAGGATGGTATTTATTCAATGAAACGATTGATGTGGGACGGCACAATGCCATATATATCTTCACTCGAGTGTTGTGACAGATTGTAGGCGTACATTTACTTAATTAACTTAATTAAGGATGGATTATAATTCAATGGAACGATTGATGGTAATGGACGGCACACAAGACAGCACAAACATGAAACGACGGGGCAGATTTTCTACGGCCAATCCAAACCAATCAAAAGCAACCAAACTAAATTAACCCGGTTGCATGATTGACAAAAGACAACCACACGCCCGTGTTAATGGCGTTGGTTAGTTTTGATCGGTCGGATTTGGCCTTCGAAAGCCCCAAGCTTATTACGAGCCAAAACGTATATAAGGCGACTAATACAGCAGCGTTGATTCATACAGGTGTGTTATTTTATTTCCTTATTACTTATTAATGCTGTTTCACAACATTTAAAACAGACAGATACTTTAAATAAAACACTAAACAAAATAATGCGGTTATTACATATTCCTGTTATAATTCTCTAGACAAAATGCCTTATCGATTAAATCACAATGAGCTGTATACAGAGGAATTTAAACCACGCCCACCTACTTCAATGAATGGGAAACACTAGTGTTTTTCTCAATGCTCGTTTCGGCTGAGCGAACATAGGTAATACGCTGTACCGCGTTTGTACTAAAGGTGTAAATAAATACAACTGTTTAAATCAGTTTTTGCCAAAGCGACAATAAAAGGTTTTAGAAATTGTTAAAAAACTATCGAAACTATGTATCTACTCCATTATACAGTCACGTGACGCGCCTAGTCAAGGTATACAGGTAAGAGCAGACGACTCACTTTCTTTGACGTCATAATACAAGGGAACTTAGTGAGTAGTGTTACGAGTGACGGCGGATTTATCCATAAAGGATTTATCTCCCTTGAATCGTTTTAGGTGTATACGAATTTTATTTTATGACCATTTTTTTTAGACAGAGCAGTTTTAATTATATTTTCTGCAACAAATCGGATTGAAGCCCCACAAATGTCAAAGTATCTACTGGCTTCATTTATTGATTGAAAGTTTCTCTCTTCATTATTTTCTAAATCAAACGATTTGACCCCCCTAGGGCGTTTTGCATGTTTACCAGTTCCACCTAATTTTACATTCCGACTTTGTGAGACGGCTTGAAGATTCACAAGACAATTATCAGTCTTCACGCCATTTATGTGATCAATCACAAATCCGTCTTCGATTAATCCGTAAAATGCTTCATAGATGGCTCTGTGACAGAGATATTTCTTCTTCCCAGCTGTAAACATCAAATATCCCATATTATTTACCCATCCAATAGGTTCTCTTAATCTGCGGTGCCTGACAACACCATCACTGGAGGCTTCGTAATTAACAAGCACTGGATGAGGTCTGAAATCTTGGCTCATTTGTATAATAATACTATTTGTCTAATTTATTATAAATCTCTGGATATAATCTTGAGGGTTTTTTATGATTTTATCCTTGATTTTATCTAGGACGTTAGGGTCAATGATTCGTTTGTCATAATAGCGTTTTAGTTCCCTGTATCGTTTACCCCCACAAGCAAGACACAACTGCGATTTTCCTCTAACGCCCACCCCACATTGGAGGCACGGAAGGGGGCAAAAACTTCCTCGCCGAACGCTTTGTAAATGATACCCACAGAATTCGCTTCTGCATGATTTGTTACACGGGGTTGTTGATCCAATCATTAGCCACTTGCAGTGATTCATTATACTATATTTTTCTATTTAAATGCTTGTTTTAATTATAACATGGAGGAGTTCAAGAGATTATCGAAAATCAAGCCTTGGAAAAATACTAAATTCAATCTTGATAAGGAGTTCCAAAGATTATCGAAAATCAAGCCTTGGAAAAATACTAAATTCAATCTTGATAATGAGTTCAAGAGATTATCGAAAATCAAGCCTTGGAAAAATACTAAATTCAATCTTGATAAGGAGTTCCAAAGATTATCGAAAATCAAGCCTTGGAAAAATACTAAATTCAATCTTGATAAGGAGTTCCAAAGATTATCGAAAATCAAGCCTTGGAAAAATACTAAATTCAATCTTGATAAGGAGTTCCAAAGATTATCGAAAATCAAGCCTTGGAAAAATACTAAATTCAATCTCGATAATGAGTTCAAGAGATTATCGAAAATCAAGCCTTGGAAAAATACTAAATTCAATCTCGATAGAGCCTCTGATATAACAAAACGTCTAATCGGTGATAGAACTATACTACGTAAAATCAGGGAGTGTTTTAATGAATTCTACCGAGACGGTGCAGCATACTGTTGGTCGACATTTCGAATTATTGATGAAGATGTCAATGTACCCAACATCGATGCTACTATGAACGATGAAAGAGCAGCTGAGATAATTTCACACCTTGGCGAGCCAACGGGGGGGAAATCCAAGGGTGTAAAATCCAAAGGGGAAATTCAAAGATGGAAATCCAAAGGATTTCAAACAAGGAAACTCAAAGATGGAAATCCAAAGGATTTCAAACAAAGCAATTCTCAACAGAAGTATTTTTTCAGAATAAAATTCATTATCGAAGTCGAAGGCAAATGGATTATCAGGGATAAATTTGAACCAATCCTCAAGAATAAAAAAACTGTCATTGTGAGTAGAGATTCCAAACCAGGAATTCTAACTGGAATTGACAAACCATACTACGAGAGATCTTATCCTGTAACAGCAATCGTTTATGGGATATATCCGTTAAATAATAAACCCGATATCGCAAAACTAGCTCCTATGAAATATTCTAGTTCACTGAATTGTGTAGCAACACGGGTAATGGAACACTTCACAAATGCATCCCGAGGAAATAAACTAACTGATCTGCGACGTAGGAAAATAACCGAATGGGAACTGACAGTGAAACAGCACGGTGCAAAGATTTCTGATATAGCTAAATTAGAAGCATCATTAAAATTCCCAATATCAGTAACGACAATAACCGGAGAAGTATTATTCGAACCGAAATATCAATCGCGAGGAGCTCCAATTAAAATTATTGATCATAACAAACACGCGTGGACACCTGCGGTAACAATATTTCCACGAGAACGAACCGTGAGATATATCCCCGAGGAATTCGTCGGGGATGTTTTTTATAATGAGAAATTATTCGATGCTATTCATGCGTTGTGTAAAGATGATCCTGTGTCAGTGTGGTTACTTAGAAGTGATGAAGATCCCGAAATAGGATTTGATCAATTTGTAAGACCAAATGGTGAATTATATCGCGTTGAAGAATTAGATAACAGAATGAGAGAAATCGCTAGTGATTTTTCACCGGAGAGTTCCCATGAAAAACTACTCACGGATAGTTTTACTATTCCATCAGTGGTAGCTCACTTCGCAAGAGAAAAAAACTCATGGCGTCCAACACGAAGTGATTTTCTCGAGGACGTTAAATTGAGTTGCATCGAATTTGGTCATGGATGACTGTGGAATACGAAATACCATCGTCGCGGTATGATTTCAATTGATATATCCGCGTGTTATCCTGGAAGTTTCCTCGGGTATGGAGAATGTAGTAACTATTTTAAACGATTTGGACACCCCACGCATGAAATGACTCGTGTTGCGATTAATGGGCCATTACCTGATTTTGATTTAACCGGATTCGCTCGTGTGATATCATTCGAATTCGCTACAGGGTTACATCCGTGTAGTTATCTTTGGCTTGGTAGACATATATCTGAAAAGGCCTGGATGCCAATAGTGCTATTGAGATATATGATTGATTGTGGTATGTTAATATCGTTGATTGTTTCCGAAGCTATTATATGCTATCGAGCTCAGAAAGAAGTTTGGCTACCACAACCCGATCTAGATCGTATAATTAGCGAACAGCGAAAACAATTTCCAGATGGAAATCCGAAGATTTTCAGTGAAGAACAAATCATGAATTGGTCTAAGAAGTTATTTGAAATTAAAAAAGAACAAGCAAAAGATTTTGGACGAAGAATAATCGGTAAATTTACCCAGGGTGGAAGATACGACAATGCAAAATATTCCTCGCGGTTGATCATAGACATCGCTGAATACGATTTTATTGTAACGGATTTAACGAAACAGGGAAAACTTGTAAATCGTAAAGACGCTTTCCTATCCGATGGAAGACGATTAGGTACAATTGTTACCTATTGTGATGGATATATTAAACAATATACGCATTTGAGAAGTTCTATGCTAGCTTATGCTTCTATCAATTTATTTTCGATGATAAATAGATTTCCTAATACCGCAGTTAGAGTAGCCACTGATTCTATGTATATCCACGAGAAATAAAAATCAGATGTAGCTAATTTCACAGATCCGGAGGAAGCGTGGGGATGTTGGAGATTTAAAAAGGAGACGCTACATGAGTATTGTGAATCGGCAGATGTTACCATGGATGAAAAGTACTTAAAGTGTGATGAGATTCAATCCGAATTTTCTAATGCACCACCGGTATCTGATCCAATATGTAGATACAAGACAGTTTATTTAAACGGTTGTGGTGGGTCAGGAAAGACAACTCGTGCAATTGAATTATACCGCGTTTCAAAATCAAACATGATTGTCCTAACACCTACTCACAGACTCGCCAGAGAGATGATACAGCGAGGAGTAAATGCCTGTACTTATCATAGTTTCTTTCGATGGAAGGGCGATGAATGGACTCCTTATCGAATGGGCGATAAATTCATTCCTGAAATCATAATTTGGGATGAAATATGCACAGTATCGTTGAAAATATTACAAACCTTTCTTGAGTGGTTGTTATTGAAAAATACAAAAGTCGTCATGTGCGGTGATCATGGCCAACCACCACCATTTGTCGGTGCATCCCCACATGAATGGCTAAAGGGTTTTGTAGACTATTATGAAGAAATTAATACCGACCATAGATCACTTGATGAACAATTACGAGAATTCAAAGCGCTAATTAGATTACAGCCGGATAAAATCCAATGTGAAATAGCGCGTGAAATAAGTTCAGAAACTCCCATAAATGATTTTTGGGAAACGTGGAGACCAAACGATTTGATAATTGCAAGTAGAAAAATAGTCAGAGACATACTTCAGATGAAGTTATTTGAATTGCATAAAGAAAAATTTGCAACACTTCCAGTACCGTTGTGTTATAGGCCTTCGGATACACGAAAACAGAATATAGAAGTTGATATTCCAGGACAAAGTGAAAAGCAGATTCTCGTGTTAAATGATATTGTGCTGGTTGATATCAGCGTCGTTGAAGATGCATTGCGTGCTAATAAATCCCCATGGACGCTAGGATACGCAGCGACGATACATTCTTCACAGGGATTGACTATATCGGATACAATTGTTTGGATGGTGGATAATCACATCGAATGGTCGAATTTAGTCTATCTTGCAGTATCCAGAGTACGAAGAATAAATCAACTTCGAAGAGTTGTCCTGGATGATAATGACACTACAATGGATGATGCTAGCATCGTTGATGTTAAAGTTATTGATAAAAAACTCTCCGGTTACAAACAACAAGACAAAAAAAAACAACGAGAATTTGACATTGATGCTGAATTAATAATTACGCTGAAGCAACAACAGAATAATCACTGCGCGAGTTGCAATTGTATAATGCGTTGGCAGTATTCGGATAAAGATCCTCGCCAATTTACCGTAGACAGAAAGAATAGCAGCATTGGTCATATCAGAAACAATGTGATGTTGACTTGTCTTGAGTGCAACAGACGAAGGGGTGCTAGTTAAGACCACGCGGTGGTAATTGAGTATCATCAGGAATCACTTGTAATTGTTCGCGTGTAAACCCCCGCTGAGGGGCAGTTAAATCCAATTTATAGATTGGAGGTCTACCAGTTGATCGTGTTATAGTAGATATGCTATGCGTAGTAACACTCCAAATAGGATCAGTAGCCCTTTTTCTGCCACCTTCAAGCTCTCCTGGTTCATATAAATACCTAACAGTGACATTACTACCAAGAATTGGTTCTTTGAAATCTTTTTGTGAAATTCCTTGGATTTCCATTTTTGGTATAGACGCTTTCTTAATCGCGTTGACAGGTTTCATGTTAATTGTTCGAGTAATCTCATTATTGAGCGCGGTAATCACAGCTGGTAATCTCTTAACCCATTCACGGGATCTTTTATCCTGAATAAACTCCTTCGCGTATTGATATCCAAATAACCGCTCAGCAATCGTCCGATTAAATCGTTCAACAATTGCCTGATCGCGATGTAACGCAGTATGCCCTCGTCTGATGGTGACATTGTGATCTTTCATTGTAGATGCAACCACACCTTGAAATTCCTTGCCAGGATCAACTTGTAACAGATTTGGCCAGCGTAGTGAGCCTCGTCGATAAATCTTTTCAAATGCAGAAGCAACTTCAGGTGATGATTTTGTTTTCAGCGGTTCTGCTTGTTTGTATCGACTCGCAACGTCAACTACGGTTAGCGCGTATTTGTAACCGTTGTCATGTGGTAAAAACAATAAATCAGCTTGATGAACTTCATTGGGTACAGTAACATCAAAATGCGAGAAATTGATTTGTTTAGGACGCGGTAGATAAATTTGCCATATAGCTTGTTTGGATAACCAATTAGCCGCAGTAGCCTTTTTCACTTTTGCGGCGCTTGCGAGTTTACTGATTGCTGCTTTACCCTTCCAGTATCCTCTCGGAGAATAATAAATAGATTCCATATTATTAATTACCAGCACCTAACATCAATTTGCCTTTCATAGCCGATTTTACCAACCACGAAGCCAATTTTTCTTTCAAAGATTTATCAGGAATAGCATTTAACGCATGAATTAATTTCACATCCGCGAGATGCCTGTTTTCCAGATTGCTGCTTTTATATGCAACATCATGAGCATGACACTCCTTATCAATAGCGTTTATCGGTTCTTCACCACGTCGGGGCTGATTTTGATCATCAAGTCTGATATCTAATCGTGTTCCGGGACCACAGTAGTTATATCCTGGAAGATGCTTTTCTCCGGGGTATTTTGCCCATGGGGTTCCAGGGAGCTTTGCCAATTTGGCTGCGATATCACCTCCTCGTTTTTTTTTAAAACATTTCCTGCAGATCTCATAGACACAAATCTAAATTTTTTTGTACCACATGATGCACATCTACCAGAAAGCGCTGATCGGTTATTTCTAGTTGTAATCGTCGTCACATCATTTGTGCTAGTACGCGTTTTACACTTCACACAATATAGATCCATAATTTATGTATAGAGATATGGATATAATTGATTTTTCAGCGACTAAAACTAGAGAACCAGTTAAGCATCATGCAGCGCTACCAAACTCTATCCGCGCAATTATAATCGGGCCATCTGGATCCGGCAAGACGCAATTGTTGCTCAATTTAATAGTGAGATGGATGAAGTGGGATAAGTTGTATTTAGTTGCTCCTAGCGTAGATGATCAACGATGCTATGAAGTGTTAAAGGATTTTAACGAGAATGCATCAGAAATTAAAGGTGAGAATGCCATTCATTTTATAACTGATATTGACGAGGCACCATCCGTGGATGACCTTGATGGGAGCATTAACAATTTAGTCGTATACGACGATGTGATGTTAGACAATCAACAAAACCCAGCTAGAATATTTTCCCGAGGCAGGCATAAAAACACCGACGTGATATATGTCACTCAACGCTACACTCAGATTCCAAAAGTGATCAGAGATAACTGTAATATTCTTGCTGTGTTTAACGGCGTTGATACACATACGCTACGAAATATTTGGCAGACATGGTGTTCCGATATGGACTTCAATCAATTTAAAAATTTCTTTAGTAACGCTCAGTCAACCCCGCATGGATTTATAACAATAAATTTACATGATCCTCGGACACGATATCGTATCGGACTCGATCAAATATTTGGTTAAAATAAATTATTATTTTTGTTAACTTGCAGCAGCAGAGAGGGTGATGACCACATTGTTGCGACCTAAATTGATTGAAAAATCGCAAAGTCTCCGTTTGCCAAAATGGAGACTTATTTTTTTTTGGTTAAAATGAGATTTCGTTGGAAGCCTTATTTTTGCTCGAAAACGTGGTCTGTCCACCCTCTCTGCTGCTTTATTATTATTATTATTATTATTATTATTATTATTATTATTATTTGTTTCAAATGCAATTAGCTTGAGAATTAGGTCTTGACAAGACAAGCATCTGTGAAACCAATTTTTCAAAACCAACAAAGTATTCAGATTATATCAGTATGAAATCTCTGCTGATTACATTTAATGACCCTGCGATAGTCGCGTGCATCCGTATCTAATAAATCTGCTTCATCAATCCTTATGTAATTTTTCAGTTATTTTGGGGGCATTGAATTCAGAAATAATGACTTAATATTATACTTCTGATTTCATAGTTTCATTGGAATTTTTACAGATTTACTGTTACGGATTCAACACTATAAGTTGGTGTGTACACGTTAACCTAGTGTACTTCAGCTATTCAAACTATACATTAGACATGTACATATATAGGTAAAATGCAATATCCCTGACTAGAATATTGTAGATGCAATTTCTGTTTTTACTAAATTTAGTATTTCCTGTGTACTACGCAGAGTTAAGATGACAATTTAGCATATAGTTTTGCATCCACTTCTATCCACCCAATCCTCATTTGCATGTGTAAGTGACCCTCATGCTACACTAGGATTTTATAATTGATTTTCTCTGAAGTGATCTGGTAGATCAATCCAGGGAATGGTCTCTTCACATCATGAAGATATTTGGCCAAATATTGAGCCGTTTATTCCTGGGATATTAAAAACTTTGAATATCTAAAAGTGTGTTTATTGTGTTTAAAGCAAGTCAAATGAACTAAACATTTGGAAACAGGTCTATTCTGAATTTTTCAAGTCCACATCCATAACCATAAGTCTCAGTGTCCTTTTGGTTTCTCATTTTTTTCCACAAGTTAGAGTTTATGATACTTTTGTATTTTTTGAAGTAAAACAATTTATGAAACATAATTTTCGTCCATTTTTGTCTTACAGTGAACCTGAATACAAGAATATTTACGCGATCTGATCAGATTATTTCAAATACTGTAAAATTAGCAAAAACTGCTATATGCAGATGAAGATACATGTTCCGAAAAATGCAGATCTCTAATAATAGTGAGGAAAAAATACATCACAATAATCACTGGCAGATAGACATACTCATGCAAAAATACCAATACACATTGTTTACTACGTCACTAATTTTTGTGTGGAATTGGATACATTCTAGTTTTATTGTTTGATCCAAATGAGACACATTTTTTAATGCAAAAGTTCGACTCTTGTCAATAAACTATGTTGGTTGATTGATCGATACAAAAGACATATTCAAAGGGATAAAACAACACAGGTCTCTTTCAATTAATTATTTTAATGCAACAAACGCGTCAACAAGCTGGTGATCAAAACAAAGTCGGCAGGTAATTAGGTTCTCACAGAAGTACTCACGGGTTTCGATGTGACGGTTGATTGAGTCTTTTCATGTTTTCATAGAAAAGATTATGTTGCAATTAAATTTTTATACTAAAACGGAAATAAAAGACTAGAATGTGACTTTCACATCGCAAAACATTTAATAAGTACATATTGCATTCTCTGCTGCCACCTGTTAGCATTTACCAGACATTTTGATAGATCACTATTTCACCAGACTTTATTTACAGTGTATTTATCAACAAATAAACCCTAACATAATACGCGATATTATATTTAGAACGTGCAAATTTCACAATATGGAATCAATATTTATGGGCATTAATCATCATTTTTGATGATAAAACTAGAAATGTATAAAAGATGAATTTACCAATTCTTATCATAATTGTTTCACATTCAGCATATTTTGAAAGATATTTGCAATTTATTTTCTTTGGAGAAATATCTGCATCGACACCGGACACCATGTTATAAACGGGTTCACGAGTTATCGAGGAAGTGGTCTATACTGAAAATTTGGCTTACACAATTACATAATTATTATACACAAAGATGTGCATTACCAGTAGAACAATGAATATACCTAGTCAATAGTCATTCTATCCCAGAGATATTCAGCTTTTTTGTTGCATTATGGCAAAGGTTTTAATAATCCTTACTGGCTCTTGATGCATTTCATTTATTCAGTGAGACATGCTGGGTCTGACCTGCCAACACTAACAAGACCATATTAGTAAGGCAGCTGATTTTGTGTACCCATAAGTATCTCCAGTGTTAATTAATGTGTAACGAAATATAATAAACTGTCTTTGTAAAGTTGGAAAACATATTTCAAAAGTTCTGTAATCAAAACTAATGCAGCAATGGTAAACATTATATTCAACAGGATAGTTTGTCAAGTGCATGCATTTTGTTTTACCCTTCAAATAAAGTTGCACAAACTTTAGTTTTAAGCCGTTTGCAGCTCAATGATTATTTATTTCACTTGAGGACGGAAATCATATTCCCCACCATGAGAGACGCTCAGCTGCGACTCTTTTTGCTTTTATTCAATCGTGTCTGAATCTTCCTTTCTACCATTTTGTACTGATTGATAACACTTTTTAAGAGGCTTGCTTTTCCTTTCGTCTCTAACATGTATCGCTTGCTGGCAGCTATTTTTTTTAAAGTTCTGTTATCAGCAGTTTAATCATGCTGTGCTTTGCTTGAAAAATATATGCAGTTTAAAACGTATGATGTACTGCTGTAAAGTTAGACTGGTTCGGTTGGTAACTCGACTAAATCTAATAAGAAACTTGAAACCAAATCAAAAATGGACAAGTAAATTAATCAGATTGGTTTGAAATAAAGGTAAATGTGTTAGCCTTGTGGCAAATTCATAAGGTTTGGATGGTCTTAAGGGTTCATGGTTTCCACAAAAAGCCATAAACCTCACGCCTGATTAAAGTGGGTTCAAGTGTAACAATGTTTCCAATGACAACAAACCTATCGTGAAACCTAATAGTGATAGTACTGAGAATAATTTGTATGGACATTGTTAGATTGTGTCCAAAAACATAAATTCTAGCGGGAAGTTATAGTCGAGTAATATCCAAAAGTTACAAGGCATTTAAGTATTCTTTTCCACAAAAAATTCAAGATAATAATACAAATATGGCAGTTGCAATGAAAAGCTGTAACAATGTGACCATGACCCATCTCTATATCATGCATCATCTCGATGTCAAGAACCATATCGACACTATACTTGCAGTGTTTCCTACAATGTTGAAACCCTATTGTTCAACGGTAACTGCCAGTCATCCATAGTTGGTTTTAAATACAAATATTCCATGTTCAATGGGAGTTAGGATTTTAGCTGCGCACACAGCACATCAATGTACAATTGTCTGCTATAAGATTCTTGAAATACAAGGGGACACCCTCGACTAGTGGAAAAACAACACAAACTTCAAAACCATAAACTGACCACCACAGACTTATGTGTCATCTCATTAAAAGAATGATAATTGAGCTGTTCTTTGCTCAATTACACTAGCCTAATGAGTCACTGGTTAAACGTGTAAAGCAGTATCAATGAAGAACATCAAAAGTGTAAAGATAAACTGTATAATGCAAGATGTGCTTCAGTTACTAATGAGCATCAACAATGCTGGTCCAATGTTTACGTAAGACATTGATATGACAGCCTGCACAATGGTTAATATCATGATCTGGAGTAGAGCAATTTTAAATGAGCACACAAGAAAGTCACCAGCCATGGGTCTGTATCCATGTCCAAATAGAATATTGCTTTGAGTACTGAACCACAATGGTGTTTATTATCTTTTGTTCATGTAAAAATTACACTTAGTGTTTGGCAAAAAATTAAATGAATAAAAGTATTTTCAAATCATGCAGTTGTTATTGTAAATATACCATTACAAAAATGCGTGCTTTCATTATGGCTGATAAGTCTGCGAGTTTATCTAAGCAAAAGAAAAGGAAGCTTAAGCCCAAAATCAATTTTCTTCTCCCTTACCACTAGTGATTCTTTTGGACCATATTGACACCATGGGACATTCAGAAAAACGATAAAGCTCACTGCAATTTTTTCCATTGTCTGATGAATGAATACTATCCAAATATGGTTGATAATTAGGCAATTGATTGATTTATACCAGACTGATGGTATCAGACGTGATTTGATTAAAACATATAGACCTTACTCACCATCTGTTTTTCCCTTTAAAATACCATTGTTTGCAATGGATCTGAAAGTAAACGAATTGTAAAGTTTATCATTTTAGTTGACCTTTCTCAAAGGAATAGATGTGGTTAAATCATGAACTGAGCTTCCAAAACGTCATGTGAACACAGAGATGGTCAAATAGTAAACTGAGTTCCCAAGAGACCACGTGACACTTAATTTAACACTGCTCAAAATAATAGATGTGGCAAAATGGTAAACTAATAAAAATGTCAAACTTTTCGTAGGAGTCCACTTGGTTCCCATTCATACTGATGATATGTTACCTGGTTACTTTATCAAAGGGGAATTATATTAAATGTGTACTTGAACTGCTTTGTTATACGTTATGCAACCCAACCTCCAGGAATAAGAGTCGTTATTACTAATTTGAGGAACAAGTAAGTGCTGCCAAAGCTTAAAATGTGCAATCTCTATATTACATACCTTAATTAAAGAAATCATATGAAAAAAGTATAGTTAGTATTGCTACTTACCTGATCTGCAGTTAGCCAAACTTCATGTCACAAATCAGCTAAATCCACGTGGATAATCACCAGAATAAAGAAGCAGAACAAAATGATCACATGTTTAGCTGTCACAGAAAGGACATATTCTGAATGATTTTACATTGATGTAGAATTCCTCTTTAAAAATTGTATAGCGCTATTGATTTATTTTTTTTCTGATGAAACATGTTTATTAGTTTAACAGAATCCCTCTTCTCTGACACTTTTTAGTCATATAACATTCACTAGTTATGTTGAAAAAGCCCGATTTACTTAATAGTTGGTGCAATGTTTGTTTCAATATAGACTTGTCTGCTACTCAAGTGTGTATCAAACTATAATGAATCTGTGACATGGTTTCCAATTCAAGAAAGCTGTGTTTTCTTGGAAACTTGTTATGTACAGTTACTATAAATAGAAACCTGTTGTTGGATTTAACGCCATTTTTCAGCACACAATAGGCGATAGATGGCGGCCAGTATTTTTGGTGGAAGAAGAACCCGGGAAAACCCTCGGAAAGAACTACCGACCCATAAGAAGCTACTGGCAAACTTTCTCACATACCCATCTTGGCCTAATCTGAGACTCGAACCAACGCAAACAGAGGTGAGATGGCAGTGATCCATGATGCAGAGCTCTTTAACCCACTTTGCCACTCGGCCCTACTAAAGAGAAAATAAGAAAGCTGTCATTATAAAATGGTAACACACGATGAAAATATAAGATCAGTAGATGAAGGTCTATGATGGATCAATGTCACATGACAAATTGTAATTGTTATTCTGTTTTTGTCTTGATGTTGTCTAATATAATCTTTGATCTGAAAAGGAAAGGTATTTTATTTTTACACGAATTGAACGGGTACCCATTAAATAATGTTTGACCCAGGTGATTATGAACAGGTGAGTAGCAGAGTACCTTTTGACACCTGAATTGAGGTTTCAAAAGGTCATCAAAATACTTTATTCAAAATGATGCATGTTCAATACATATTTCATCACATTATCTAGGTATTCCAATGCATTTTTAACAATAATTAAAAGACAAAAACAAGACATATAAAGAGATAGAGCTTGTTTTCCTGAAAACAATTATACCATATTTATTTGTTTTGGTCAATTAGGTGAGAAATTACAAAATAAAATGTAAATTTGGTACAAAATCATGGCCGACAACCTACTTTGTGATAAGATAATCAAGCTAGTTTTTCAAATATAAACAAAAAGCTATATAAATCACAACTACTACCCCCAGTAACATGTATAAATAAAAATTATAGTATGGAAAGTACAAAATGATCAGGCCGCACAGCTTGAACTTTGCAAAAAAAATTCATCCTTCATTCTCAATGTTTGAAGAAAATGTTTTGGAAGGCCACATTTCATGGCACACAATAACAATATTTTTGAAGATTCATAGCAGCTACTGATATTTAATGAGCAAGATATATCTACAGATTATACTCAATTTTTTCAAGGCCACAATTTCAACGGTTTAAAAACTAGAACATTACAAACTTGGATAAACGTGACATTTTGGCCGCGAGCCACGTTTGGGCTTAATTTGACGGACAAATGTTTCTAAATGTTCAAAACATTTACAATTATAAAGCTACATGGATAACTTAAATATCACTGTTACGGAGGAGGATGGGGAACAAGGAGACTAAGCACAATCCAAGAAAACGATATGCATCACAGAGGAAGTAAAATTAAAAACGATATAAATAATTATATTGTTTAATATACGGGTTGGTCGTTTAGACACAAAATGTAGGAATAAAAGCATTGATGAATGGAATGTCATATGTATCACCAGGTAAATTAAGAACTATAGGAATCAGCCTGGTCAATAATTGTGTATGAGACACATCGTTTAACCTAACTGAACTTAAATATGACTATCAAGACAGATAATTGCATTCAGACACTTTCGGGATGCATTTAATATATCATTATATTCATTTCATTTCCATTTGTAGCTCAGTTTAATCTTTAGTTTGTTGCTTCTTCTTCTTATTATTGTTAATATTAGCATTATTGTTAATTATAATTATTATTATTATTATTATTATTATTATTATTATTATTATTATTATTATCAATGTTGTTGTAAATAGTATTAATATTGTGAATTATTATTAGTATTAATATTAGTGAATTATTATTAGTATTAGTAGTAGTAGTAGTAGTAGTAGTAGTAGTAGTATTGGTGTTGTTAATATTATTAATATTGTTTATTATTATTATTTTTTTAGTAGTAGCAATAATAGTAGTAGTAGAAGTATTAGTAGTAATAATAGTAGTAGTTGTAGTATTAGTAGTGGTACTAGTAGATGTTAGTTTATTCAATTGTTTATGTGTTTCCCTTTAAGGATAGTTGTGACTGCATGTCTTCTACAAACACCGTTTGTTCATTTATCACCTCGTGAATTGAATTAGGTTGACATCTTTCAAACACGCAGTCCATCCCCTTCGTGGGCATTTTATTCTAAACGTATTCAACTGTCAAAGACTTATCTAAACTGTAAAGTAGTTTTAAGGAAAATTTCTCAATTGCCATAAAATGTAAGTTTTCGATTTTAAAAAAAACTGGATAGATTTATAAACCTTAAATAGTGTCATCTATAATCAAAGAAACAAAACCCATTTTCCTTTGTTTATATTGTGTTGTTTTAATCGAAATATATACCATGTTGATAGAGAGCGAAGAAGCAAATAGATACATAAGCTACCATGAAGACACATTCAAACATTTTACCATGACATATGTACACGCATGTCCCTGTCTAAGTTATTAGCAATATTGAAAGGACGAACATAACCTTAACGATTTTGATAATATACGGAATTCATGAGGTGGATGAAAACAATATATTTGATTATGGCTGTTATAACGATGAAAGACCATTTTCATTTCATTATACATTATTGTATTCCCAACCTGCTATTTGAATTAAAAGCCACTTACGGAGCTTTGATCTCATCCAAAAAGGCCTTTATTATTTATAAAGCTTCTTGTTTGATTTTACTCTTTTTCACAAATATGCATTTCATATAGAACGTAAACATAAAATCAGCGATGATTATCTACATTTGTTAAGCAGACTTTTTTTAGTAAAATCACTTGCGCGTTTCAGTCATTAACTTGATAAATTATTTGTGTCACAATTTTCAAAATAGGACGATGGGCTTGTTGAATGACGAATTCCTCAGGGGTACAATTAATAACACGATGCGACACCACTGTCAATATTTCAAACTACAAAGTTTGGAAGAATATTATTACCGTTGGACAAATAGTTCATGTTTCAATTGTTTAAACATTCTTCAATGTCGCCTTTTGCTTAATTAGATCATTAAATCAAAGAAATGAGCCAAATATACACATACGTAATTTATCATATTCATAGGTAATTATTTGGAACATATTTTGAGCAATGTCCTACATAATGTTGAATTTACCTCTTATCAAAACAATGGAAAATGATCAGTTAGATTATTTCTTAATCTTGATGCATATGCAGACAATCAAAACGTATTTATTTCACTTGCAGAGAAGGATTGCATGATTTGTCATTTTGCATTGAAATTGCTGGAGTCAAATGTACTAAAAGTAAAAATGAAATAACTCAAATATGCGGTCTATATTTTTTTTTTTTTTTTGTATTTGTTAAATAGATTTGCATGTATTTTGCTGTTACATTTAATGTTTAGGAGGCATATGCTGAAATAAATAAAAGGCAACATAAAATAAATCAAGTTAACAAATTACATCGGTGGATGTTTCTAACGTACCCTGAATTAAACATTAACAATTATGAAAACAATACTTATGTCATGTTTCTTCATTATCATAAATTAAAACGTCTATCAGAAACACCAAACGTACGTGGACAAGGAAGTGTTTATGCAGTTAGATTAGATTTACGTTGGGTCTATGATACAAAACTAAAACCGCATGAGAACAAGAATGTTTATTTATTTTTGAAAACGTATTTAACTATTAATTTGTAATTTTAATTAGATTTAACCATAGTTTGCTATTTTATTTAATGTAAAAAAAAATCATATACATTGAACGGTACGCTAATCGACTGTTACTTGAATAACAGAATGCTATTTAGACATATAATGCATTCTCCCATTTACATCTGTACAATTAGTAGTTAAAAACACATACAATAGTCCACCGGAGCAGTGATATTGAGGGAGGTAGAAATTTACATGATGTGTGCTCATGGAAAAATTGTGTAAATGGCACGTGTTTTTCTATAATGCGTCAATGACATTTCTAGTTTATAATTTTGCAAATGATATAGCCTGACATTGTGTTAATTTGATATGAAATAAAGTGTTTCACCAGCAACGTGTTTAACTCAACATAGAGATGAATATGTTAACCTCTTACATAAAAAATCAGTTATTTTATATTAAGTTCGCTCATTTTATAATTAACAAATGGATGTCATCATGTATGTATGCATGACATGGTTATACTTGATGAAAGGTGATTGTACCATTACTTATCAAGGCAATCATGTAACATGACGGTTCACAATAAGTAACATTTTTCCCCATCCGTTCCTTATGTTCCATTCTACATACTTGTGTAATATTTCCATCCTTGCTGCATTGATTGACCAGAAGGGTGACCACGTTTGTATGACTGGGACCTAAGGCATTTCTTCAGTGAATTATGAAAGAAGAAAGATTTGCAGGACGCATTCAAGTTACAGAAACTGCCGCAGGTTAACAAAGATATTCCGCCCTTGTCCCACAACAACTGAGATGTGTCTAGGTTGTTCTCAAAGTCATCGTCCTGCATCCATTTATTGCAAGAAACACCTTTCGATAGAAAATGTTTACTATTTTAAGGCAATGTTTTTTCTTTCTTCAAATAGTTCTTCCCATATCAAAAAAGTAAATGAATCATTAAATCAATGCATAAAGTTAAAGATAGAGAATTACAAATATTTGAGGAATATGAAAGAGGAATAATTGTTAATGAAATCAATATAAATATCAATATACGAGATAACAAGTTAGGTATCTCGAGTTAAACAAACTAACTTTACGAATGTCTATAAGAAAACATCCTATTGACATAAATACACAGGCGTGTATGTATGTATGTATGTATGTATGTATGTATGTATGTATGTATGTATGTATGTATGTATGTATGTATGTATGTATGTATGTATGTATGTATGTATGTATGTATGTATGTATGTATGTATGTATGTATGTATGTATGCATATCTGTATGTATGTATGTATGTATGTATGTATGTATGTATGTATGTATGTATGTATGTATGTATGTATGTATGTATGTATGTATGTATGTATGTATGTATGTATGTATGTATGTATGTATGTATGTATCTATGCATATCTGTATGTATGTTTGTATGTATGTATGTATGTATGTATCTATGCATATCTGTATGTATGTATGTATGTATGTATGTATGTATGTATGTATGTATGTATGTATGTATGTATGTATGTATGTATGTATGTCTGAACGGATGACAGTTTGAATGGAATAATTTGTAACGATATTATATAATAAGTTGTAATGTTTAGCTTTTGTGTACAATATTAATAACATTATCCAGGAAGATTCATTACCATTTCTTTTCCATGCATTTTAAATAAATTATTAATAATGGATGTTAGAGTAATTTATTACCATGCACACAAACAAGAGGTATAAATTGAAAATGCCCTGAAAGTCAGATTTTTATTTGTTGCGAAATGACATCTGAGATGATACTCTTTGCATTATGAAGACATTTCATAACAACCAATGATATCATTTCAAAATGTTTTACACACTAGCGTTGAAAATATACAAATGCTTATTAGTGAAAGAAATAACTTCCATACAACTACCTTGGAAAAGTCCAATTAGCATCATATTATATGCTTATATTAACATAGGAAATGATACATATATAATTTTTTATTTGTTATTTAATAAAGAAGAAACATATTGCCTATAATATGGTGTAGCTTTCAGCGGTTTGATTACGGATAAATAAATAAAATATGGGACGCTTCTATGCATAATTTCTGTCACAATTTGCAACAAAGGCAAAACTAAAAGTACGTTGCAAACATAGAACTAATAAAAGGAATCTAGTGTGTGTATCCTTTTATGTATCTTTAGATCGACATATCGAGTTTTGTACTGGGAGAGAGAGAGAGAGAGAGAGAGAGAGAGAGAGAGAGAGAGAGAGAGAGAGAGAGAGAGAGAGAGAGAGAGAGAGAGAGAGAGAGAGAGAGAGAGAGAGCACATACTGGCCTAAATGTAACCAACAATCACGACCATATTATAGATACATTTGATTAGGCCCATTGCCATTACCAATCCTGGAATCAAGGCTTTGGAGAAATGGTACGTCAGACGTTCTCTCTGTGATAATAGCTTCAGGTAAATGTTGATGTAATGATGATGGGACATGCGCATCTAAAGTGCTGAATATAAGATATACGTTTCAACGAAATCTGATAAGTTATTACGAGTTTTATAGGTATCAAAGTACAGCGAAATAATAAATTAGGTCTACGAAATTCAATCTTACATGCGTTTTAAAAAATAACATGGTGAAATATTCATGTAATTCCCCAACTAACACAAATTTTACATTGAAAGTGTATGATATTGTCTGTCACAGTATGAGACCGGGTTGGGACTGTATTGATGAAGACGCCGAACGCAAATGCGTTAATAAGATGTTTGTTTATGAACGCAATTTAAATATAAAGAAATCTGACACCATTATAAATAAAATATAAGGAAAATTATGATGTTCCTAACATGGAACCATCAACAACATGTTACTCAATGGAAAAATAACAACCTCAAAGGATGATTGCAACGAAATGCATTTGAAAGTAACGATAATAACGTTTTATCACCCGATCAACAAACATAAATACACGTATGAATTTACAATTATATATATAGCTCGTATAACGAGACAGATGTAAATGCCTGTAGTTTTGGTTATGTCGTTCATATAACGACCTACAAAGGTAAAGGCATGTATGTTATGATTTCATCGTTCATGTAATGATCTAGCAATGTAAAGCTGAAATTATGAGTTTATGAATATATCGTTCATGTAATGATTTAGCAATTTAAAGCTGACATTAAGAATTTATGAATTTATTGTTTAAATGACGAGACTGATATGCAGATGTGAACTTTTGCTCAGATCGCAAAAGCAATAATATGGAACACGTATTTCATAATTATCGTGGCGTCCATTTGACGTCCAAGATGTATGACCGGTTCCACCCGCTTTAGGCAATGGTCAAGAAGTCACCACGCATGATCCACTCCTCCCTGTCTGTTTGAAGGATCCCTCAAGAACCCCCATATTCAACACAGACCCGATGGTCGCGAAGCCGTGGTCCCTCGATACACTTGTTTTAACGGATTAATTTATACTCTAAGATTATATAAATCTGACTTTTCAATAACATAACATGACAAAGCATTTTGAGTTGAAATAATTCAGATAAACTGCAGTTAATTAACATTTTTTAACGGTCATTGTTTTACATGATTGCATCTTTGCTATTCGCTGTCAAATTAAAAACAATGAGCAGTAACTGTTACTAGAAATAACAAACATGATAATAGTGTTTAAATAACAAATTCCTCTAGTGCATTACTCTGTATATGAACATTTTAAAACCCTTTCCATGAATTCAAGTACCAATGAAAATGAAATGTTATTGTGCAAACAACACGACAATAAAGGTATTCAAAAACATGTATTTCAAGGTTGGTCGTTTTGGACACAAAATGTAGGAAATAAAAGCATTGACAAACGGAATGTCAGATGTATTCCCACGGAAGATTAAGAACTATAAGAATCAGCCAGGTCAATAAATGCGTATGAGACACGTAGTTTAACCTAAGAGATTTAACATATGACTACCAAAACTGACAATTACATGCAGACACTTTTCATGATGCATTTATTATTTCATAACATTCATTTCATTTCCATTTGTAGTATCATTATTGTTAATTATTATTATTATTATTATTATTATTATTATTATTATTATGTTATTATTATTATTATTATTATTATTATTATTATTATTATTATTGATATTTTGTATGTGTTTCACTTTGATTGAATTTTTGATCCCATCTCTTCTATAAACACCACTTGTTTATTTGTCACCTAGTGGGCATTTTATTTTTAAAGTATTCAACTGTCAGAACCTTATCCAAACTGTAAAGTAGTTTTAAGGAAACGTTCTTAATTGCCATAAGTATAAAATATAAGTCTTCAAACAGAAAGAACTGGATTGATTTATAAATCTTAAGTATTGTCAGCAATAAACATACAAGACAAACAACAACAACACAAATTTCATTCGTTTGTTGTTTTTTTTATCGAAATTTCTACCAAGTGGACGGAGAGTAAAGCATATGTAGGTACATAAACTATCATGAAGTCACATTCAAGTGTTGTACCTTAACAGATGTACGTGCACGTCCCAGTCTAAGTTATTAGCGAATTTGAAACGACGAACATAACTTTAACAATTTCAGTCATATTCCTAATTTATGAGGTGGATGGAGAAAAACAGATAATTGATAATGGCTGTCATAACGATGAATATCGGTTTACTTTCAATACCCTTTATAGTATTCCCATCCTGCCGTTTGAATTGAAAGCCAGTTACGGAGCTATGATCTCATGCACGAAGGTGTACATTATTTATGGAGCTTCATGTTTCATTTTCTAACAATGCGTAAAATTGTTACAGCAGATTTGTTGAGGAAAATCATTTGCGCGTTTCAGTCATTAACTTGATAAAGTATTTAAGTCACATTTTACAAAATATGACACTGTGGTTGTTGTATGATGAATTCCTCAGGGATACAAATAATCGCACGAACAATTGACACCACTTTGGGACACGATTATTATTGGAGTACAAATAGTTCATGTCTCAATGTTTTCAAAAATCTTGAATATCGTGTTTTGGCAAATTAGATCATTACATAAATAAGGGAGCCAAATAGGCACATAAGAACTTTATCATAAGCAGAGGTTATTATATGGAACTTATTTAGGACAAAGTCCTACGTAATGTCGAATTTACCACTTATCAAAACAATGGAAAATGATCAGTTGGATTATTTCGTATTCTTGCTGTTTATGCAGACTATGAAAAAGTTCTTATTTCATTTGTAGAGTAGAAATTGATGATGTGTCATTATGCAATGAAGTTTCTGGAGTGAAATATATTAAAAGCAAAATTGTAAGTACTCAAATATGTGGACCATATATTTTTTTCTCCAATTTGTTTGTGAAATCAATTTGCATGTGTTTTGCTGATACGTTTAATGTTTTGGAGGCAGATGCTGAAATAAATAAAAGGCAAAACAGACAAAATCAATTACAAAATACAACGGTGGATGTTCATAACGCACCCTGAAGTAAACAGTAGCAATTATGAAAACTTTTTTATTTCATGTTTCTTCATTATCAGAAACTAAAACGTCCCAGAAACGTTAACAGTACATGGACAGGGAAGCATTTGTGCAATTAAATTTGCGTTGGGTCTATTGTATTATATAAGGCTAAACTGCCCGAGGAAAGGAACGTTTATTTATTTTTGATAACGTATTTAAATATTATTTTGTAATTTCGATTAGATTTAACCCGTAGAGTATACTAGTTTTTGTTATTTTGTTCAATGTCAACACATTTTATACCTTTAACCGTATGCTATAAGACTGTTAGTTGAGTAACATGATGCTATTTGGACATATAATACATTCTCCCGTTTACATCTGTACAACTAGGAGTTAAAAACACATACAGTCGTACTGAATGCACAATTTAATGACTGTATATGAACCATATACACTATACTACTTTACTCCTTATTACGTTTGTGAATGTTTCGAAAGATAAATCTTTAATTTAGTTGACACATCCGATTTAATAGCATATAGTCCAGAGCATTACATATATCCTAAACATGTAAACTGAATTCATTGTAACTGCTAAACATTGTAAGAATAAATATATGCAATAGAGAAGTAACTGATATATAAAATCCAAGTTACCCGACATCGTTCTGCTATTTAGATGATATGACTATCATGTTGAATTCAGCGGTACACAAACGAAAACTTTGGTTCTGAGAATCTTTTGAGTCTTGTTGATTTGCAAAAACCGGATTATTGTATGAAACCTGCTTGGTGTGTTACAACTCTGTCTGGCTATATGCATACTGGCTTGTTGGATGCTAACCGTTGCTTTGGATGCCAACCGTCTTTTTGCATGCAAGCCGGCTTCTTGAATGCCAGTTATAAAGTTGTCGAATTCGACTGCAATGGTGAAATATCATGAATAACACTGATTACATGTCAGAAGTTAGAAAGCTTGGAAACGTTTGCAAATTTATCCTTATTGTCTCGAAGCTAGCAATCTTATAAACATAATTAAAATTTGCAAATAAATCGGTAGCTTTGGTAATATTGTGTTACGAGGATAGTTCCACTTTCTTTTGGGTATCCACAATAGCTCTCTGGCTTTAGTCACTGATCAAGGTATGTAGTGGGGCGGTTCAGTGGGATTCTGGCGGATATCTTTTCTGCAATTGTGAAAAAGAATATATCCCTTGTCGCAGTTCTGGCAGTTCCATGTACGCTTATAGAGGCGGATTATATGAGCGGAAATGTAATCTTGGGCGATGGTCTCTTGCTGCCACATCATTAAAAACAGTAGGGAGAACCTTTCTATCCTGGCTGTGCCACCTTCTTTGTAGACTGCAGCTGAGATAGAGTCTGAAGCAGGTGCTTAGCCACTGGAGAGTATTCGTATCGTATTCTCTAGAGGAAGATTGGATGGTCAACAAGCGCTTCCTTGATGAGTAATTGTCGAAAACATCTGACGTTTGAATGGCGATTTAAATGGCTGTCAAAGTATTCATCCCATCGTTAAAAAGTCTTCTCTTTGTATCTCTTTAGTATGATTCCCATCACTGCTGAGAGTAGATATGATACAGAGACTGTAGGTCCAAACACTTCTTTTAGGTCATTGTAGACGTTCGTCGTCTAATGTTGGTATGCGTAATCAGCTTTGTTTCTCAGCCATGTATCACGGATCTGACGGAGTTTCTGCTTTACATTTCAGTTGTATTCTTGTACGCATCTTTTGTAGAGGTGGACTTGGAGATGTTTAAATAGGTTTGAAGGAGGCTAAGTTTCTCATCCATAAACTGTTAGATAACGTCGTTGTTCTTCTCAAACCAGTCTTCATGAATTTTGGTTGGGTGTCCTAGAATTTCCAAGATTGATCACTATACCCACACTCGTAATGCCGCCCAGTCAGTCTTCATATTCTGATTATCGAGACGGTTGGATTTCAGTCGTTCTTCTTAGGCATCCAAAAGAGACTGTGTGGTACTCTTGCGTTTCAGTTTTTGATGTAAATGTCGTTTGTGAGCTTTTTGTTCATAGTCGGCATCTTCAGTGCAGAATGCTTATGTTCAGCTTGAAGATGATCAGATGGTCTGTCCAGCAGTCGGAGCTGCACCGGGGGTTGGTCACACGCACTAGTAACTAAGTAATGTTTTATTTATATTCCTAAATGCGACAATCTCTATGATATTCATTCAGATAAAAGTAAACATCCTCAGACTTATTTAGCTGAAAGTTTCATAACAGGCATCAATTAGGAGTTTGGAAATGACAAGAAGATTGATACCACAGTTGTTTCGGCAGCTGTATTGAATATATGGCTGTCATCATTTCCATATATGACTTGATGATCATCATTCAGATGGAGACGTTATCAGCCAATTCGTCAGAGTAACTGTTGTGGCAGTTTCACTGTATTTCCAATCGACATCATATTCATCGTCAGTAAGCAGGAGCCAGACACCATATGAAATATTTTTAAAAATTAATATTGATCTCAACATACAGGTAGTAAAAATGACAATAGCACGATTTGTTAGATAGTAGGCATGGTAGCCATATTGGAAGTCAGATTGTTAAGCTATTCGCTTAGGATTATTTTGACTTAATATCAAGCATTTACATGGTCATCCCGCGCTTTTGTTCATAATGTACCTAACACTTCAATATCAATTTTTATTTGTTCTTATACCCCTCTTAGAGCTAGATCTACATCATTATGTTTTAAATTATGGAGTAATAGAAAAATGTTTGAAAATTGGATAATTAATTAATGTCGAACCCAGATGCTGCCTTCTCGATGTTTATTATGGATAAGAAACTCGTATTAGGTTCATTGTGATTGATAAGGAAACCACTTTAAATTTTCAAAGGTATCTCAAACACTTTCAACTGCCCATAGTGTTAACGCATAACGCAAGCACATTTATTTCTTGCTTATATAATTTTCTAGAAATGGGGTCCGACCGACAATCGCTTAAAAGAGATAAAAGAGACAATAAGCTTTTAAAACGTCACAAATTAACATCGAGGCATAAGCAATACTAATATCCTTTACATAAGCAGAAAATGAATTAATTGGATTTATTGGACATCATTCCATGCTGACTTGTGTAGGTATCAAAGTAGGAGAGATGACTGACGTCACTACATGAAAGTGGAACTAAAGCCAAAAGACTATGTCAAATGAATCCAGGAAGATAATCTTTGCGAAACAAGATTTTTGGATAACCTTCCAGTTGAATTTAATGTTTTACTCTGATGCATTAGTGTTCGATAACAGTTCCGAAGATCATGAAAGACTTTTGAAGTCGACCTTATCGATACATCATATTTCATCTGGCTTTATTGAAATGTGGTCTGCGGTATGGATAGTCAGTGACAACATTACTATAAAAGACTCCATAAGTCTTTCGGGTCTGAATGTTGTGCCATAAATCAAGTAAATGTGTTTCTTGTGTTTCTAATTTGTGATAATTGTGTGGTTCCTGCAAACCAAGAATTAACTACACAAAAAAGAATAATTTCAGTTATCAGTTAATTATGTTGCCAATGAAATGTTTTGTTTCTTACGTCACAGACGCTGAGCAATATATATATATATATATATATATATATATATATATATATATATATATATATATATTTATATATATATATATATATATATATATATATATGCCATTTATCAAATCAATATATTTTTTGTGTTGCTAATATGAAATGATTTTGTAGTTGCTACGAACCACGAATTTAAATACACAAGAAACCGTATTTTAGAAAGCTATCGCTGTCTACAATCAATTAAAATAGTTACCATTGAATATAATTGTTTTTGCGTCTAATTTCCAGACGCTCAAATAATAACTGTATTTATGTTAACTGTTTTAACTAAGTTCTGAAACTGTTTGTGTGCTCTGTCTGATTCTCAATATTTAAATAGAATAAATAAAACTAAAATCATAGCCTTTAAAATATAAATTCCTGTTTTGACGTATTATTGTGATTCAGAACTAAGAAGCTTCGAACACCTGCAGATTGATCTGAAATATTAAATGATATTTTAATTTTAAATCCATTGCGAGTAAAACCGCTGGTCATAGATTATAACAGGTCTCAAAAGATTTCAACATGTGTGTAAGAACTCACATTAGGTTCTTACAGCTTTGATAGAAAAGAATATCCAAATGGATAATTGGTTAGGAATGGCAGCTTGAGAGTAATATTTATTACTCAAAAGGTCACCGATTTGGAGATTTGGTTAGAAGGTTACAAAAATATAAAATTAATTCATATAAAAATGAATATTATTCTTCTAATCGTATGGTTTGATTGACAGTCACTAGAGGAAGTTCTGATTATAAAGCCAAGGTACCATTATGAATTGTGATGTATGATACGGGAATTTCTGTTGGTCTGTGGATATGGGACAGGAAAGCACTCTAGAATGTGAAAGTGACTTGAAGAAAAGATTATGTAATCTAGGTAGGATGTTATTTTATTCAATTACGTCTCATTGCTTTATTCCCTTTTGCATAAAACGTTATACCAGGTGTAATTCTATAGCTTTTTTGTGTCATAGTATGCATATCAACCTTCCATGACCCTACCGTGATTCATAAGAAAATGCTCCTTACAATATTATACAGCATCATAGCAAATATTATTATTGTTCGATGGCAGTACAAATTCCGACTTGCCAATGGTTTGATTCTGATTCAGGTTTCATACCAGATTCAAAGATGTTTATCAGGGAAACAGCTAATATTACAGGACAGCCTTATATACTTGAAGATCAATGTGGTTTCTCAGGGAAACCCATTAAAGATACAGAAGTGCATAAGATAGTTTTAACTGCACATATTGGTTCAAGGAAAAGTCAAGACAATCTCAAATTATTGATATAGTATTATACAATAAGCTTACATAAAAGGAAAAATGCCGCTTGAACACTTTATACAGTAAGGCCAAACTAATACAAATGAATAGTCAGAGTCTTGGGGAGCAGGATGACAGCAAACATGCTTATTGGCCATTCATTGTATTCGACATTTTAGTTCATAAAACAAGTATTTATTTGAAAACAATCTTGCAAGACAACAATAAGCTATCAAACTCAATATAATTTTGATCTACAATATGGAATTGGACTAACGCAAGAGCTGCGTGTAGTTTGCAAGCTTTTTAGTTGGACATTTTGATTACTATCGTTGCATCAGTGTCCGAGTATACTTCCAAACCTTTGAAATCACATTTTACTACTTCCTAATTGCAATACATGTTTCATTATACATTACGGATCGACGGTCCTGCTGCATATATCTTGCCAGAGTTGTCAGGTCTACGTTACCTATGTAGGAGCTTCTCATTTGCATGCTTGGTCTCGGGTTGATTATATTTTATTTTTTTACCCTTGTTGCTGAAAGAAATTCAAATTATCATATACAATGCACCAAAAACAATATATGTGACCAAAAATAACATAAGCAATTATGTCAGTAATCGTCTACAAAAGAAATTATACATTGTATAATTTTCATTGGAACTATATAAACTTAAAAACTTGTCACACGCCCAATGTTCTTATTGTTTTTAAATGGAGTTTGTGTTTCCAATATTATGACACTTACCTTATTTAGGTATTGTCCCCTGATAACCATGAAATATCCTTGTTACATAACGGACATTGACTTACTCTGATACAAATAGTAACTGATTAGACATAGAATGTTAACCTCCCTCGATTTTATAGTGATTGGTTGTGCTCACTAACGTCTATGACATTATACTAAATGAGAAAAGCAAAATTGCAACTTTTCTTTGACTAAATTGTTCCTGTGTAAAATAACCTTAAAACTATTAGAATACATATTACAAGAAAGCTTATATTTATTGCTGCAGGTTTAAGATGAAAAGCTAAAGAAATTATCCTTATTCTTTTTCATTACAAAACGGCAAATGATTTATGTGAGAATTAACATACTATGATAATAAGTGGAAATTATTAGACCCATAATGTTTTCCTCACTTGATTTAATCGTGATTGATTATGTGCAGTAACGACTATGACATTATTCTAAATGAGACAAGTAATATTGCAACGTAATAGTGTTCAATTGTTTCAGAGTCCAATAGCTTTAAAAGCCATGCGAATAAATATTACAAGAAAGCATACACGCATTGTTTCAAGAGTACGATAGAAGGCTAAACTGATTGTCTTTGTTCTTTGTCGTTAAAGAACGGCAAATTAATAATGTTGGATACTACAATGTGTCAGAATTCCTCATATAGCGTAAGCGATTTATTTTGGAAGTGATATACAAACCAGTGTTTGAATTGAGTATGTGATCCAGTAATGACAGCTGCTATTAATGAGGCTCTTGGGACAGTGCATTTTTGCGTCTATTAGACGCATGCTGACTATAGGATAGCGGCAAATACCTGTCACACAGACTAAAACTCTTTCGTGAAAACGGACAGAAAAAGCATCCTTCTGATATTTTCGTTCTTCTCAAAGAGAAACAGAACAACGTCATTTTTATATTTCATCTACAGTCTATTCCGCTTAGAAATATGCTCCGAACTGACAGACCGAATTGAACAAGATCGGAATTCTAATTAGTGCTGCAAAATTGCAAGATGGACTATGTTGTTATTACATTGCAATGGGCACTGTAAATTGAACATTGTTCGAAACAATATCCCTTGCCTGGTTTGAGACTATTTATGTTTCAATTTAATCGAGTGCATCTTTCATGCTGACCTGAGTGAAGTGGTATAATGGTTTGAGAAAGTAGAAACACGATCTCTCAGGGATGCCTCATGTTTTAGATTAAAAGTCTCAAATGAACCGATATTAATTCAGAACGTATATCAAAATACACCTTTCAATGTTAATATTAGGTAAAGTGAATCAAATGTGAGAGATATGTTATCTTTAGAACACTGAGCTTGAAGGAAACTTGAACTGAACCGATAATTAAAAGGAGACATTCCGTTTCGAATTTCTTCATGTTTGTTTGATTATTATCATATGTTTAGCTTTAACGCAATGACCTTATGTGAAGACATTTTCTTTTTTACTTGTTATATTTGAATGTTCTATTTTGGTTTCGCATGCAACTGTATATCCCTTAACAATTAACGCGGTCACCTATAATTGTAGATCTGATGCTTTAAAAAGAAACGTAACTATCTATAGTATTTGTTTGTCAGGAAAATGTGTATTTGTTAGTTGTATTGTAGTATATATATCTAGTATTTGGTCACCAGGGAAAGGTGTGTTATGTAGTTAGATATTAGTACCTATCTCATGAAATTGTTGTCCAGGAAGGGCAATGGTCGTTTTGTTTCAGTTTTGTACAATTTGCATAATCAGACACGGTGTATTCGTTAGTTATATTCAGTAACTGTCTCTGAAAAGTATTCACGAATACACTGTTTGACCGTTGGTTGGATTTTAGTAACTATCTCTAGTTTTTGTCCACAAAAAATTGTGTCTTCATTAGATGGATTTTAGAAGATATATCTAATATTTGTACATCAAGAAAAGGGGTGTTTCGTAATAGGAGTTTAGTAACTAAAGGTACCAAACGTAATTTAAGATGCGGATGTACGAAACTCAAATCAGAAAAGCTCAAAATATTAATACTAATACGTTAAGAATAATGTTGTTGTCAATCACTTTAAAGAAAAAAAAATATTGTTATGGATGACATTGTCTCTTGAATATTTGTACACTTTAAAGCTGTAGTTCATATCTCGGCATGAATAATCTGTACAATTTCGTTTTATTGAAATGTCGATTAAAGTGAAATGGAAATATCCATATCAGGTCTCATTATGCAGACAAAGTTATCGCTAGGTTTATGTTCAGTACATTAAATGTCTTGTGCGAAACGTAGAAACATACAAAAGTATTGGGCACAATAGATTGATAATTAACACGGAGGCTGACAGACTTTTAAAAATGCTGTCTCTCTCTCTCTGTGCGTGTTCCAGTGTTGTTTTAAGAAGATATATGTTATATAATATAATATAACAAATTTGTTTACTTTGCAATGTCTGAGTTTTTTTTCTACATTTGTATTAATTAGACTGTATCAATGTGTATTCTGATGGTACAAAAATTGTGGTACATGCGAATTACTTAAGGAGAGCACACTTCCAATTAGAAATAAATTGATCCTTTTCATGACACAATAAACGCATGACTCGTCAGTTGAGATCGAATCTGTGCAAAAGGCAGTTAGTGGTTAAGCAACTGTTTGTGATTACTGTTTTGGTTTTTTGTCAGTCATTGCTTCATCTTAAATCGATTTAGTTGAAATAAGTATAATACGTTTTTCTTGCATAACAATATCTCTCAAATTACATTAATTCCATCTCTTTTGCGGAGAATTTTACACGGAACACGAAGTAAATAAAATGTTTACAGTAGTCATTGGTTAAAATCGACCAAAATATATACTGACCAATACCGTTGAAAGATCTTGGTACCGAATATTATACTCTGTTCCTGTTTTGCAAATGGAATTCTTTCCTGATGATTTGCCCACAATGTGGCCCATTAAAGTCAACTGAAGTTGAATCAAGAGGTCAGTATAGAGGGAGGTCTTTGAAATATTAAGAAAGGGTTGAACATGGAGTCTAGAATAGAGGCGTAAAATAACAATATAATATGTATTGAATAATCACATTAAGAATATTTTCTAATATATAAACTTCACTGTTTCCAGCATGCATTTACTTATTATGGTTCAAGTCCTATACGTCAACAGGACAAAAATTGTATCTGCAAATAGAATACTCTCCAGCCAAGTTGATCTATGTTGCCGTGTTCAACAAAGGTCTATTCCTTGAACTTTTTTCATTCCTTTTATACATTCAGGCCCTCTCAAGTGTCATATATCATGATCCATTGTCTCACCATATTTACGCTGGTGACAAGCATATATACAATTCGGGATACTCAACTCAAGCTACTATGCAATGTAGCATTTTGTATATCAAATCATGGAAAACTTTTACTTCAAGCAATAACTTCCAGCACGACCAACATTAAATGTACAGTCAGTACGAAAGTTAGTTTTACTTTGGACTGTATAATCACATTGCACCAACATGTCCTGAACATACTCAAGGATTCATATCTTTAGCTTATAAGGATTAGATTCAATTGCAAATATATTTATGTTGATTCCATTAAACCACTTGTGTGTTCTTTATAACTTTCAAGACTTGACTATTGTACGTCAGTTATGTCTGGTTCGTCTCAATATCTACTCCAGGAACATCAAAACGTTCAAAACACGGATTTCAGGATCAACCTTAGAGTACCACGATCAGTTCAAACTTCACCGCTGTATTGTATCCTACACTGGTTAAGCATTCGATCCAGAAGCAAACATAACATTTGTTCTCTATGCTACGTTTCACTGAGGGACTCCTGTTCAACATACATATATAGCCTCACCCATGTGTACACACCATAAAGATACAAACGTTCCTCTTCTGCAGCCGTATACTCATTATTCCAACTAACAAAACAAAGTCATGTGGACAGCGTTCTTTTGCATATTGGTCCCCAGCAACGTGGAACATATTGCCCGTCGAAAATTGACACAAAGGCACGTTAATCCCTTTCATGAGTACTCTTAAAGCTCACCTTTTCTGACTGCAAGAACAAACATGAAGAGTTAATAACTTACTACCTCAAATATGTTCAACATTTGTCTTTTGTTTTCTAGTTTCATTGTGTTTGTTTTGTTCTTGTTTTGTTTTTGTATATCATTTTAAACGTTGTTAAGCTCTTTGATATTCTAAAGATAAGGTGCTATACACGGTATTATATTTTTAAAAAATATTATTATTGATTGAACAAGACAGACATTACTTTCACAAGTAATATATAAAATAGTCCAAACATAAGTTCTCGTGTGAATGTTTCCAGTAATTTCAATAATAGCTGTGATGGTAAACGATATACAGGTGTAAAAACATGATTATTATATAAATAATTTGTAATACATTTCTGGAAAAACAAATGATCTTGCCAGAGATGAAAATCCGATATAAGAAAGTTCGATTTCCTACTTTTTAGATAAAAAATGATTGGCTATCAAAAAATACAAACCGATTATAATAGCATGATTTATAAAAAAGGGCATTCATCTTCAGTGCCACATTATAAGTAGCTCTCCGAGTTATAAATTTGTGCCTAAATGAGGAGCTGTGTATTTAATTTTCTTAAATGCATCACATCGTATCGAAATAAAAGGCAGACTTTGATTTTACCGTCAGTGGTACAGTAGTTATTTATTCTCACCTATTTTAATAATGATTTTTATTGCTTATTAAAGCCACAGGTTAAAACACCCAGTCATGGATTGACAAGTTAAAAGTGACGATATTGAAAGAATATAAACTTCATGTGATTTGCCTTAACATTCTTACGACCAAGCCAGCAAGCAGTATCTTCATCGGAAAAGCAACGATGAGACAGTGACTGAACATTGTTCTGATCTGATTAAACAAGTCATTATTGTAATGACTAAGTTTGATACATGAAATTAGTCAAACCAATGTATCAGATGTTTTGATTGATTCGATTATATTGAAACAAAGACAAAAGGCAAGAATCGATGCTTTATGCATTGCTATACTTAGTTTACATTGCCTCTAAAGTGCCACTAAACTCTCACTATTGAAATTGCACGGTTCGTTTCAGATGTGTTAATGATTAATATGAAAGCCTTTAACAAAAGAGAAATGTTCAGCTTCAGAGTTCGGGTGAGCGATTCCTAATAAAATATATCAAATATTTAGAGTTTGAAAAATTGTTACTGGACTCAGTATCAATAATATCATGCCTTGTTGTGATGTAAACATGGGAATCACCTGAATATATATGTCGTTTTAATGTGCTAGTTGAACACGTTGAATATATTGCTTTGTATAGATGACTAAAGTACGTCGACGATCACTTTATGGAAACATCGAAAACAAATCATAATATAGTCAAGGAATGCAGATAAGCTTACGGCGATGAACAACGTAAGAATCTCACGAGGTAATTAATATAGAATGAATAGGCACCTGTTTTATCCTGAATCTAATTTGTTAGAAAAAATTATTACTGCCATGGCAGTCTCAAACGTACTGACCGGTTAGATTTTGCATTTATATTTATGTGTCTCACATTAACTGTATTTGATGCAGGTTTGAAAGTCCTCTACAACCACTGTCATCAGCATTTGCATATCAATACGGAATGGATGCAGATCTAAGAAATGTGTAACAAAATAAAATGCTCATTCCCGTCCTTGACCGAATTTGACACAATTAACTATAATCTCTTTTTTACCTTGTCATGACGTTATACAAGCGTTAGAGTCTGATCAAACCGGATGTGTTATTTAAGAATAATATTTGCGATACAGTTATCTCTTTTTGGTAACATGCTTTTATCTCCCTTTGGTACATCTCATTCTACGCACTACGTGCACCGATATAATTTATTTAATCTGCATCGGACAATGCAAAATAAACTGAAATAACGACAAAACTTAATTATGTTCAAATCAACTTGTTCTTGGTCACTAAATAATCCGGAATATTTCAGACATTACATTCTCTATAGTCATCATAGCACAGATTGGGAAATGACGATTGTACGAATAGAAAAGCGTTAGAGATTTTATTTCAAGTAAATCATTAAAAACGCTGTAATGCTAAATATATTGAACAAGGAAAAAACACTGTTTTTGTTCTATTTATCCGGTTGACGGAATCAAGTTTCTGAAGCTGCTGTGCAATTAAACATGATGTTTCGCTTTCAGAATTTTACATCAACATATAGACAAATATACTTAACAAATCGATTGCATATTGGAATTATTGAAACATCAAAAACTACTTTGTGAAATAAAACCTTTTCAATCATTTCAAAATGAAATGCACACCAATTTACGTATTCATTGCAATATATAGAAATATAAGAATATTTATATATATTATGCAATATACGTTAGATAATAAATGGCATATATATATATATATATATATATATATATATATATATATATATATATATATATATATATATATATATATATATTTAAAACCTTCTGTTATTAAAAGTTGCATTTCATTGAAATATATTCCTCTAATAATCTGACGAGGGTACTAATAAGTAACAATAACATCTTAAAATTACATTTATATCTAAAATCATACTGATCGTACTGGGAAAGTTGAGCTGCTTTTTGCTTTTACAGGAATAACCTATTCCAAACTTTAGACTAATTAAGATATCTTCCATCGATTTTTCTGATAATTCGGTTCATCAAAATCAATTTCGTGTGTAGATTATAATAAGTCTTGAGTTTATATTTTGACTTTTTTGTAATAAATACATGCATAATTAATGTAAATATTAGACCGTAAAATGTTAAGTTGTGGAATGAAAAAGACTATGCTCTACATTGTGCGTAATACAAAGAACCCAATCAAATAATATATTATTGAATGTATTTCTTAACTGTCATACGGTTTGGTGACGTCGTTTGTATTTAAAATCCAAAGAATATATGTAACCACATACAAATAATAATTTAGTTTGTGATACTGAGTACTAAGCTGGATGCGACATATCATTTGACTTCTAGCTTTCACAAAACGGTACAATCGGCTTTTTATGTTTACAGTTTAAGTGAATGTCGTATATTATAAGAGTTATCTTGAATCATACAAAAGACTCATAAAACATTATGTCGTGATAATACATCTGTTAGAAATTGTACAACACTAGAATTCCATTTTTTCCAGGGAACATGGATAGAAATGTATGCCAAAGTTATGAGGACGAAGTGGGTCAATCTTTTTTATTGTTCAATCAAACACTCATTAATTTTGTAATTGATGAATGTGGTACTTCACTAATTGATATTAATAATTAGAATGTTACTTTTGTTTCGTTTAGGACGCACTAATGTTTTTAACTGTTAAAATATATTTTCCTTCTTGTTTAGCTGGATAAAGCAGATAATTAATTATTTTAACGAACTTTTTTTGAGAACTTACTCATATGCATTTTTTCATTATGTGTCATTTAACATTTATCCATGGCAATCACATTTTCATCGAAAAAATATTTTCTTTGTTGCAAATATAGTGTAGGTAAGACATCATTCCAATAAATGTCATATATAGAACGTATACATACTATATTATCATCACACAAAACTGAGAGTTTAATTTTCTTCTGACAAATAAAGAAATTGTGGAGCCAGCCGCCATCGTCATTATACTTATACTTAGAGGAGTTGAAGCATACGCAATACTCGTGTCCTTTAGCGTTATTCCAATTGCCCATTTAAGATATGATGCCCCTTTCCGTATTATTTTTTGATTCAAAAATGTTTTCCGGAGCCCGATGAACGAACATCTTAGTGGGCCAGCAGCAGCTATAATACAAAGTAAACAAAGTAAAATCGTAGTTAAAGTTTAGATAAAATGGAATCGTAATTATAAGTTTTTATAATATATTGCGAAACCGCCCATATTTGCAACATTTGATACTAATATCGCTATATTTATCAAAGATGTTTAGGGAAAGAAAACAATGTTATCAATATAAAAAAACGTGTATTGTGCTGAAATTTTGAAAATCCTATTGCAGGTAACAACTGGTTTTGATTGTGGCTGTTTAATGCGTTTGATGAATCGTCTTTGTTTCGGTGAGACAGAATGTTTCGCCACTTCCTACGCGCACAACTTACGTACATGATTTGTAAGGAAGGTCCACGTTTCAGAATTTGCAGAAATGTTTTTGTTCCTTGGTAATTGCACTATGGCAGTCGACATAATATTGTAGTAGTATCGCTGGTAATGATGCTAGTCCAGATGATAGAAACTGACGAATTATTGGAATATTCATAGCTATTATTTTCCGTTTCTATATTCCAAATCCAATTTTCTATTTGGTTTTAAAGTTAAATCGATATTTTAAACTTGTAAAACTCGCGATTTTAAGGGACATCAGAAAACGTCAACGTAACTTAAGCACTGCTATTGATATATTTTATATGATTGTTAGTAAATATATATTTCAAAAGAGTTGGTGTAAAAAGTGTTTTTTAAATAAACCGTTTTCTGGTAAATACCCAGTAATTACGAGGAGTAACATGAGAAAATTATTTGATCTGGTGGCATCAATTATGAGTCACTATAGTGATACAAAATGGATCGTTTCTGAAACATTTTATTCAGACGACATTTTTAACATCAAATAAACTGTTTGGTAGGGTAAAATAATTGGAGACTAGGAAACATTATATATAAAACATTATTGTACTGTATCCATATCTCACAATGTCTGCAAGCTTCCCATGATCATGTTTCAATTTGCCTTAGAGAGCAATGGTAGAGCCTGTCATTCTCGAAATGAGATTGGTGATGTATGTTTGCATTCTCCTTGGCTACACCATGATCGTCATAGGTAATACAAGGTTGATGTGAATATTCCTTGCAGGATAGTTTACATGCGTTTTCAGTACTGTACTATATTTATTCATCCCTTGAATTAAAATAGAATGATCATATCAAAACCACACGATGTTTAGTTATATAACAAACAGGTATGAGAAAATATATTAAACATAAATATACATCCACTCACAATCGCGATCATCTATGATAATTATTTAAAATGTTTTTTAAGCAATCAAAGCGAGCATAGAAACATTGAAACGATACGTGTGTATGTTTGTAAACACATGTCTTGTTAATATTTTATAAAGGAATATAATTGAAAATCACGCCTTAGCCAACTTACCATGTTATTACCTCAACCATCTATTTTATATCATTGTTTGTATTCACATTATTGTCATTTGAAAGGTAACACTATTTATTTAACGAATTTGTACAAGATAATACACTAGCCTTGCAACCTTGATGTTTTTAGTACATTTCTGTTTGTCATCATTACTAACTTACAAATGCAGACTGACAGAAAATAATACTCATTAAAAGCGTAGGACAATGCTCAGTATTTTTTTTTAACGAACACTTTCAGCTTATATTCTACGAGAACATGCTTAAAAAACAAGTCTTAACAAATATTTATTCTGATTTCACGCACCTAGAATATTGTACATTACATGGAAGTTATTACTGAGATCAAATAACAGTTTATTCAGACCCTTTTATATATATATATATATATATATATATATATATATATATATATATATATATATATATATATATATATATGAATGCTTGCAGTACAATCGATTATTCATGCTAGAATTTCCAGTCTTCGATACATGAATACAAAAAAGGATATGTCCTAGAAAAAAACACCTGTGAACATTATGAATATTTTATTGTTGCTCTTCATTGTTCTGTTTTCATATGCACACGTCATTGCAGCCCTTAGTTACGATTTGCGTTCAAGTTAGTTCTAGTTCATATTTTATATAGGAATGAAATTACAAACCACGCCATAGCCAACTTACCATATTATTATTACCCCAACCATTTATTTTAAATCATCATTTGTATTAAAATTATTGTCATTGGAAGGTAATACTATTTATTTAACTAAAGTGTACCAAAAAATACACATGCAACCCTGATGTGATTAAGTACATTTATGTTTGGCATCATTACTAACTTAAAAATGCAGACTGACATAAACTAATACTCATTAAATAGCGTAGGACAATGCACTGTATTTTCTTTAAATGAACACTTTCAGGTTATATTCTACGTGAACATGCTTAAAAAAACCTGTCTAAACAAATATTTGTTCAGATTTCACGCACCTAGAATATTGTACATTACTTGGAAGTTATTACTAAGTTCAAATAACGGTTTATTCATATATATATGAATGCTTGCTGAACAATAGATTATAAATGTTAGTTTTTCATGTTTTCAATAATTGAATACAGAACTGATATGTCCAATGGAAAACACATGTGGACATTAGGAATATTCTATTTTTGATTTGCTGTTTTGTCCCATCTACATACGCACACGTCATTGCAGTCGTTGGTTACGATTTGCGTTAAAGTTAGTTTTGGCAGTACAATCGATTATTAATGTTAGATGTTCCGGTTTTCGATACATGAATACAAAAATGGATATGTCCTAGAGAAAACACCTGTGAACATTATGAATATTTTATTTTTGCTTCATTGTTTTGTTTTTATATGCACACGTCATTGCTGCCTTTAGTTACGATTTGCGTTTAAGTTTTTTTCTTTGTAATTGTTAGTGTATTTCAGAGTTTATATGCAGACGTGTCTAAGTATGTAAAACGACAAATAAACGGAAGTGGGGCACATACATTTAAATTAACGGATCAGTAAAGTGCAAAGTCTCTTTACAGGTATTTTTCTGGAAAATTGTTGGCCGCATACTTATAAATCTCGTTCGTTCTATTATTGGTTTAAAATTGGTGTTTCTATTTTGAGAAATGTCGATCATATTGACATCTGATTTAAAGTGCGTGAAAGTTTAAAGTCTGACATTTACAAATACTAAGTCACAGGAGATTAATTTTATGTACTTTACAGAAATAATTTATCACAATTATGTGCTCAGTTGTATAAATAAGATCACCCTGAAAAATTATAATTGCAATTCTTCATTTTACCATTTACATAGGGGTTCAAATGTAGCAAACAAAACATATTGTTCGATGTTCGAAGGACAGATGTTATATGAGCCTGAGGTTTATTCTAAGATCACCATGAAAGATTATATTTGGAATGGTTTACTGTTGGAGAAGCATGTTGAACTTTGTTATCTGCTCATTGAAAGACATGACTTTATTACAATCCGTTTTTAAAGGTTACAACATGAGGTATATAAACAGGAATACGAATAAACCAAGTGATGTTCTTACATAATGCGTTACAAGGATTAGAGTGCTCGGGAAACACAACCTGAAATTACGCAAATATTTTATTAAGAATCTTACATTACCAGTATACATTAATTGACTATATTTATCAAAGTTAGTCCTGGAAGTGGAAATATAGATAGTGATATTCGTCCCACAGAGTTTGAGACTCATGTACCTTATATCTGTGGCAGCTTATTACATCCAACATAATATATTTTCTGCAGGTGCTAACCAGACGTGGGATTGCGATGGGATGACCCTCACTGCTAGTAATTTCCTCGACGATGGTGAAGTTTGACCTTACACATAGTTATGTTATCACAATTAATGGTAGAGTCACTGGTCTGCAAATATGAAGTGGCTGTTAGATATTTTGAAGGATGATTGTTAGCAATAAGAATCAATTAACCGCTAACGGATGATTTGTTTCGTAGATAGTAAAACATGTGAATTTAATTTGCTGTTTAATTTTAGTTAGTCTCTTTCATTAAGCAAATTAAAATGAACAATCAACAATGTATGAAAAGTACAACCATAACGGACAAGTACGGTTCATGTGGACGGATGTAGAATTCTTTACAATACTATGTCCAACGGAAGCATATTTAACGCGTCAGTAGCTTCGGGTTTGGTTAGACTAATGCATGTTTATCATCTGTATCCTGTACATATCGTTCAGATTGCATGTGTATTTCATGAACATTCTTTTGTTAAATCCTACAAGGAATATTCATCATCAAGGGTACGGGACGTAATCGAGCTTCCAGCTAGTATACATTCCCTATTGAGATGCAAATGAGGTAAAGTGGCTGGCTATGACTATACAATTGATATCAAGTTACCTTACTTAGGTCAAAATCCATTTCTGCTTGTTTATCTTTTAATTATCGTGAACGCATTATTGTAGCCATTACCAGCTTAAACGTATATATAGTGAGAGAATGACGCAAAGAAGTAAAGATGGTGAATATATTTTATTCAAGTTATATCATAAACATTTAAACGTACCTTCGATAAGATCAAAGCATTGTGTTTATATACTTTTCATTAGGGTAATGTATATATATATATATATATATAGATAGATAGATTTGTTTGTTTGTTTGTTTGATTAGGATTTTTAACGTAGCTTTTAACAATTTTTCAATCATATCGCTACGATGTCTGCTGTGAGGCAGTTTATAGTGATGTCTAGCACTGAGGCATCATGCCTCAGACATGTAGCATGATGTCCCACTCAGTCACATTATCCTGACACCAGGCCGACCAGTCCTAACACTAACCTCTTAATGCTGAGCGTCAAGCGAGGCAGCTGTTAGTACCATTTTTGTAAGTCTTTGGTATGACTCGGCCGGGGATCGAACCCACGACCTCCCGCTTCCGCGGCGAACGCTCTAACCACTAGACCACCGGAGCGGTATATATGGCGGCCAGTATTAATGGTGGACTGAGAACCCGGGAAATCCCTCGGAAAGAACTAACGACCCATGAGAAATTACTGGCAAACTTTCTCACATACCCACATTGGCCTAATCTGAGACTCGAACCCACGCAGACAGAGATGAGATGGTGCTTTAAACCACTTGGGTACTCGGGGTCCATAAAGAGAAAATAAGAAAACTGTTTTCATGCATACGGGGCTCGAGATTAGCGGTAGTCCACAAGCCTGATGCTAGTATAGTTCCTGTCAGGCTAGTAACTATCATAATGTTATTAGCCCAAACGGATATTAGGTTTTTTATCAACGTCAGCGTTTGATTACTATTTTGATGATAATATTTTATAACATTGTTTACCATAACCACTGCTTTGATCCTGCAGAACATCCGTTGATCTCAAGACTTTATTAGTAAAAATCCTTTTAAGGAGGGGGGGGGCAGATGCTCGTGTTTTAAAATGTGTTTCTTGTTCAGACTTTTTATATAAAGGACACTGTGCCATACCTTTTCTTACTTTAAATAATTCGCTTCAACTATACTGTAACATCTCCTATTTCAATACAAGGCACAATTCCCGCCTTATAAGACAAGAAAAATGAGAGGACTTATAGGTGTTCAATCTCTGGCAAATAAGCAAAACTTGAAAGAAAATGATATAAATTAGAGGAAAGCAATAATAGTGTGTGACATTGTTTTGTCGACATGATTAGTATATGGTTGGCAAGACTAGTAAATTTCTCAGTACACTAGTCCTTCTGGCTACAAACGAATTTGAGTTAAATTCAAGCCCTGTGCATAGTCAAATCTTAATACGATGAAAATATAAGACCAGTAGATGAAGGTCTATGATGAATCTATGTCACATGACATGTGCCTCAAATTATAATTGTTATTCTGTTTTATTCTTGGTGCTGTCCAATATAATCTTTGCTCTGAGCTTGGAAAGGTATTGTATGTGTAGATGAACTAAAATTGGCACATTTTTAATTAATGTTTGACCCAGGAGATTATGAACAGGTGAGTAGTACAGTACCTGTTGAGACCTGTATGAACTGAGTTTTCAAAAAGCCATACAAATACTTTAGTCAAAATTATGCATGTTCAATACATTATTTTATCACATTATCACAGTGATGTTTAAAATTCTAACCTTAAGTAACTGTCACAGTAGGTGAAAAGTAGTTCACTAGGATTTCCTCAAATCAACAAATTTCATGAGGAAATCTTTGGGAGTTAGTATTCATTTACTAAATGTCTTAACCTCATGGATTTGAAACGGACAAGAAAGCATTTAATCAAGAAATAATGAATTTACTTACATACAGTTGTAGCCCCTCTTGAATAACAAATTCTGGACTGATCAGGGCTATCCTGACAAGATTTGACATTGACAAAAGCACACTGAATAACTGCTAAGAAGGATGAAAATTCCAATATCTCATGATTCAGGGATATGGAGACAATGACCGCTTAATATTTTCTCAAAGGACCAGATCAGGGCTTCATTGGCAATATACAAAGTTGTTCTGTGGTATAATCTCAACTCTTCACATATTCAGTGCTAGCAACTATTGTATTTACCTTACTATATATTAAGAGCAAATTCAGGTTTGAATGATAGATTTAATCTCGTGCTCAGGTAACCATTTCTTTCCCCATCTTTTGTTCAACATTTACGTATCCGAGGAAATAAAATTAACCAAATTTTTTCAGAATTCATCCTATCTTCCTTATATATTCTAACAAACAATACACCATCTGCTAATCACTCTGATTGCCTATTAGTTAGAGCATCATCCCCTGATATGGGAGGTTATGGGTTCAATTCCCAGCAGAGTCATAACAAAGACAATTAAATACGGTACTAACAACTACCTCTCTTAGCACTCAGCATTAAGAATGTAGTGCTAGAACTGGTTGGCCAAGTGTCAGTATAATATTACTGGGTGGTAATTCATGGTACATGTCTGCGCTATGATACCCCAGCTGCTTTGTTTCATCAAGATTATTATTGTTAATATTTATAATAAAATTATAAATTCTTAGTCAGTATTCATTCCTTGAGGATAGTAAATGTCATTTTTTAAAGAAAACTAAATGCAAGATTAGATACTTGTACAAATTTCAAAACTTATATTAGTAATATTATAAATTAATTACCTTGTGCACACTTCATGCAACATGTCGACGAATTAACTCCTAAGACATACATTCGGTGTTTGGTAAATTTAAATTTCAGTGATATATTTGTTAAAAATTAATTTCAATATATTCTTATGAATGGAAAATTACCAATTTGCGTATACAGTGTAGTGCACAATATACTATTTGTATTTAAATTTGTATGGTAATAACCTATGTTTTAGTTTAGTAAATAATGAAATCTCAGTTTAAAGCTGCCTCTAAACCATACAGATGTAAAAGGAAATTCACTTCTATAGATGTTAATATTTTTGATACAGTCTTATCTTTACTACTTTTAACTAATTTATATATGCTACCTTAGAAGCAAACGAATTAAATGCAAAAGAGAATTATAAATAATTACTGTTTAGAAGTATATTGATGAACATAATAATTAAGTTGTATATTCTGTTCATGAGATGTAATTTATATCAGCATTAATTGTAAATAAATGCTTAATATATCATTATAAAAAAACACCTGCAACCACAAGCCTTTATCCATCCCATCTAACTTCTCTATATGGATACAGACTGAGTAATTACCCTTTTCACCCCAGTCAAAGTTGATGATCCATTGCAAAATTTACTGTAAGCAATTTATAAGCGTGACATTCATTATATCATCGGAAAAATCAGAAGTAAACAATGCATGGAGGTCTGTCAAATATAAAATTGCCGAGTGCTTATATTATTATTTGAAAGCAATCAGTACTTGGCATTGTGCAAAATCAAACTTTACATGAACGAAAATTAGACAAATATATCCATATTAGAAATGTTAAGAGTGTTCAACTGGTTTTCTGAAGAATTAGCAGTTGTGATTAATATTTATGGTAATGAAATCATGACTTTGTTATAAACTTATATTGCTACAGGTTAGACCTTGATTCATGGACCGATACTCCTAGTTTGCTTTTTCACGAGCCACTGTGGTCCAACCCAGGATATTTGTAGATTATTATTAAGTTACGGACATTATTTTGCGCACATACTGGAACCATCGCATCCAGTAGGCTTTGATTTTTGGTTAAATCATAGAGCTTGTGACCGTGGTCTATCCACAGGGTCTCGTATTGTTGCTTACAACTGACCTGTCATACATATACTATGTACTTATTCTATAGTGCATGAATGACAGTTAAATTTTAATCAACGATACGAGCCACTATATTATTACAGGTTAAACCCTGATTCATGGACGAATGCACCTAATTTGCTATATAACGAGCCCCTGTGCCACTGAGCACGTTTCAACCGTTTCTGTTAACCATGTTTATTCCATAGACATTGAGTAACAAGTAACGCTACATACGAATTTACAAAAGTAAGAAAATTCCTTGTAACATTTAATCCACTTATCATATGAGATAGGCCTAGCATCTTCATGTCTCTGCGACGCCACTACGGTCTTATAGCCGCCTTTTTATTTAGGATATCTGCGCATGCACGATTTGGATTCCCCACGACTGTAGTCTGAACTGACACGGCGGCTCATCTTTCAAATTGGAATGTTTGTGGTGGCATACATTTTTTAAACAAATTTTAATACACCTGCTCTACTCGTTTACTTTTCATATATTATCAAGAAATGACAACTAATAAATATATACAAAATCGGTCAGCAAGTACATAGCGAAGTTTTCCTCCAATAAGTGTTTTTATACGCGGTCTCTTAAGGCTGGTTTATCGGCACTATCTGATATATATTGCCAAACTTTAGTACGAATTAAAGATAGATAAAGTTTTACATAAATGTACACAACAACTTTAATATTACAATTTCGTCCCAAATGTTGACGTTGCAGCATAAGTGAATCAAATTATTCTATAGCTGTTTGCATTAGGACGTTTAAAAAATTAAGGAGACCCAGTTTTGGTCGCCCTAAAACCACGGTCTACTTAAGGCTGAAAATTATTGTTAGTTGGTCTCCCTTAGTTGTATATCCGGATTATAATATATATATATATATATATATATATATATATATATATATATATATATATATATATATATATATATATATATATATATATATCGAATTTGCTGGATTCAAGTAAATAACAGCTGCGTGATATTAACTAACTGCATGTACTGTACTTCAATTTTGTTCTGATTTGTGGCAGATTATAATCATAAGCTAAACAATAAAGATAAACGTATTCTTGTAAGATAAGAACCATCCTTGGAAATTCGTATTGTCACGTATATGTGATATAAGTCATTTATATTTATTTTTATTGTTTGTTTGTTAGATTTAAATTTGGCATTTTAAGTTAAAAGATTCGATCATTGAAGTGGGGTGACTTGTACTTTTATAGAGTAAACACCAGGTGTTGACCTCATTTCTGACCTGGTTTCAGAGTTGTAAACAAGCTTTTAAAATGATTGGTTGGTTCCAAGGACAAAATGGAGTAAGGTATAAACATCTTTCTAATTTAGTTGGGTCATACGCTGTTTACTAGATTTCTTGAATGTAAAATTGTTCTGAGAGATTCTAGAAGGTAGTGACCCTTTTCTTGTTTACGTAAAAACAAGCTATATAAATTGTGTTTTGAAGCGAGCTATTCAGTAGATGTTTGGGCTCTTAGAATACTATGTTGTGTGTGTCTTTTTTAGTTATTTTTAACTACCGGGTACTGGAAATTGTGTCAATTCGTTTAGATCAAGAGGAATTATTTTATTATTTATCTGGGAAAGAGTTGTGATCATATATATTTTTGTAACAAGAACTGACTAAATCAAGTGACAAGTGTCTTCCATCTTGGATACTTCGCTGGAATTCGAACTTAGAATTATTTGGACATTTTTTACCAGGACTTTTGCCATTTCTTAAATGGATAATATGTTGAATTTTTTTGGATTAATTTTGGAATTGATTCTTTAAACCGTAAGTTTATTTTTCTTTTCTGAAAGGAAATATTTGTACTCAATAAATTGTTTATGAAGTTGTACAAGTTTCTTATTTACACTCTTTCTATGTTACTGTTTTTTCGAGCCTAAGCACGTAACAGTATAATGGTATATAATGATGTCAAATATTCTAGGAAAGTTCATCTACTTAGATATATTGCCTGTTTCAATTATAGCCGATTTATCCGACATACTACTAATTGCATCTAAAATCAGTCATCTATTTAATAGAGCTCATCATTGAATATTTAGGAAGATAATACATGATTAAGTTATACCTTGATTTGATTTATAATAGCCATATACATACATGTATACATACATAGATACATACATACATACAAACATACATACATACATACATACATACATACATACATACATACATACATACATACATACATATAATACATACATACATATAATACATACATACAAAGATACATACATACATATAATACATACATACATACATACATACATACATACATACATACATACATACATACATACATACATACATACATACATACCTACCTACCTACCTACCTACCTACCTACCTACCTACATACATACATACATACATACATACATACATACATACATACATACATACATACATACATAGATACATACATACATACATACATACATACATACATACATACATACATACATACATACATACATACATACATACATACATACATACATACATATATAATTTTAGTATCCCACTTAAGTTTCTTTCTTTGTTTTGGAAATATTTTGTCTTCTTTGTTGTTATCTGTAAATGAAAATAAAAATAATCAACTGATGGATAAATCAAACAACTGCATGACTAATTATGCTCTTTTAATATTTATACATCTACATTATTCCAAAATCCTTCCTCAGATATCAACGCAATGTAATTCCTCTTTTCGTTCAAAATCAGGTCACTTTGTTCTTTGTCAAAAATGTGTACGTAGGAATATCTTAGATTCGAATACATCACATACTATCAGTCATAAACATTATATCGTATCATTACATACAAACGATAATTAAATGTTCTTCTGACAGATAAAGGAATTGCGCCAAGAGCAATCGATGTCATCAAATTTATAATTATAGCCTGGGACTGCGAAGAAGTTCCCGCAATCCTCAACTCCTAAATAGTCGTCTGGTTGTCCAGGTTCCCACTCCATATAAGAAGGAATCTGACCATTCCACCATTTCCACGTTGCCATCCCATTGGACATTGTTTTCCTCATTCCATTCAATGCATATGTTAGAGGACCGGCAGCTGTAATTAGAGTAACAATAGTTGGGAATAATCATTATGTTTCTTTTTTGTTCATCAATTAATCATTGGGACCTAAGATAAGGAAACTGATTCTAAAAGTTTAAAAATTTAATTGTACTTAAACCGTTAAATGGAAGAAACAAAAGTTTAATAATCATATTTTAGCAATTGCTGAGTTTTATATTTTATTTATCAAGTTTTAAGCAATGCCACAAAAACAACACGATATTATCCGTCTCTAGATCTATATATTGTTTATTACATTTTACTTTTTAAGTTCATCGCTCAAATGTGTGTTTACAACTTAATAGAAAATAATCGTGCAAACTATTGTAGGTGGATTTGAGAACTTCTTACATGTGTCTGTGTGTACTCTGTGTGTTTGAGTATAAGAAGCATGCACACTATAAAGGAATTTGCTGGTGTTTGTATAATTATCTCCTGTTAGCTTTTTCCATTATTGTTGCAAATATAAGTAGAATACACGTACACACGTTATGAATGATATATTTGAAATAAACAAATTTAACATAATTAAGTTAGAATGTGTACCATTCAATTTTCTTAAACACACTGAAAAAAAACCCTCTTGTTTTTAAATTTGTTACAGACAATAAAAATGCACAGCTAGTATAATATATCTCAAGACAGTGTTTACAGTTCATCTGAAAATTTAACAGAAGGAACCAAAGACCACTACAGGTGTGCATCAGTAACAAAACAAAACAGAGCTATAAGAAACAGCTTTATAAGATACCTTTGAGAGCATCAAGAACGTGTTCAAATTCCATCTTATTCCTGATAATTATCAACTTTGCTCCCTCTGCTTCACAGGCATCCATTGCTTCTTGATAAGTTTTAGTTTCTGGATGAATTTTAAAGCAGAGTCCAACTGTCTTGTTGAATGTGTAGTCTCCATCGCATTCTTGTGATTCTAGAATAGGTTAAAGAATAAAACGTAAAATGTTTTAATGTTTAAATACTATTATGAACATAATCTAACAAGTGGAGAGTTTAAAGTCCTCTACTAGCTTTAACAGAACATCCGTGGCAGTATATGGATGTATTACACAGTGCCATTCCCTTGAAAAATAAAATATTCGACTTAGATCCGATGATTGGATCCAATGAAACGTTTTCGTTCTGCTTCTTGATGATTCTCAATTTGCTTAATATCACTCATTCAGATTGTGGCAATGAATAACAAAATAACTATGGAATGTATGATTTGAATGGTTGTGAGATTATCTAATATAGCACTAGGTAAGTATCATTTTTGTTGGATATTTAGATTTTCTGTATTTGTGTTCATAGAAATATTCATAAAGGATGGAATTTATATGATGTGCGTTTATTGAAACATTGAGAAACGATGAAATTTACCGTATGTGAGCTTAAGTAAATATTGAGGCAGGATAAAATTTGATTGATCTATGGCTGAGATAAATATTGAGAAAGGACGAATGTTTTATGTTGTATGCTTATGAAGAAAATGAACAAGGATATAATTTACCTGATGAGTGCTTTAATATTAAAGAAGGATGAAATCTACCTTCTTTCCTTATGAAATGATTATTCATGACATATTCAAAAATGTTTTGTTTATTTATGTATGTTTCGCAGTTATCGATACTAATGAAAAATAATGGAGTAATAAAGATATCATGCAAAGTTGACAGAATGACAACGTACTAGCTGTTTAATTAATATTTCTACTAATACTACTACAACTACTACTACTACTACAACTACTACTACTATTACTACTACTACTACTACTACTACTACTACTACTACTACTACTACTACTACTAATAATAATAATAATAATAATAAGATTGCAAAATAAGCAAAGTGTCAATGAGCTCGTGTAGAAACTATTTAGCCCGTGGATAGAGTCTTCAGTATAAAGTTGGGGAAAGAACATCTTTGCACATGTAAAGATATTAATTTCGGGATTTGTTTATTCTTCAAAGAAAAGTTACTAATTATTATCATTATCATCATTCACATCTTCATTCACATCATCATCATTATCATGATTATCATCATCATTATCATCAACATTAAACGAAATCATTATTATTTAAAAGCAGACAAAGACGCTAAGAATGCATTGCAACAGATGACATTATATATCTTTGAGTTGGATCATACGGAATCGTATTTTAAAAATGGGATAATACTAGATGTTTACAAAACAACAACAATTACTTGGATGATTTTCGAAACATGTGTCCTGTCTGTCTTGTGTCAAATACATGACATGTCTATAATGTACAACAATCATGTCATATATATAATGTAAAAAATACAGTGGAATGTGTAAAACTTTTAGCATCAGTAAGGCTTTATGAGCTTCCTTAAAATTAACATATTTTATAGTTAACAAGTTGTTGACATCATGTTCGCTGCAAGTAGTGATGGGAGATAAAGGGGATGGCATCATTATTTATTAAAGGAATTTTGAGACTTGACGGTCGACAATAAGTAACATATTTTGCCAATCATTTCCTTATGTTTTCATTGTACCTACTTGTGTAATATTTCCATCCTAATTGCATTGATTGGCCAGAAGGGAGACCACGCTTGTATGACTGGGACCCCAGACATTTCTGCAGTGAAGGATGATAGAAGAACGATCTGCACGATGTATTAGAATTACAGAAACTGCCGCAGATTAACATGGAGGAGATGCCTTCCTTGTCCCACAACAACTGAGATGTGTCTAGGTTATTCTCAAAGTCATGGTCCAGCATCCATTTATTGTTGAAATCACCTTGCGATAGAAAATGTCTTCTTACATGAGGCAATATATATATTTTATATGTATTTTATATCTATTTTAATGTAAGGAACAAACAAATAAATCAAACAAAAAGGAGGGAAAGAAAGAAAATAACAGGGAAAATAAATAAAAGCAATAGGAAAAACACAATCGTTAATTCAATAAATGTTGATATCAATCTAACTGCATGGATGTCAAAAAAACAAACCTACCGACATATATATGTGTGTTTGTATGTATGTATGTATGTATGTATGTATGTATGTATGTATGTATGTATGTATGTATGTATGTATGTATGTATGTATGTATGTATGTATGTATGTATGTGTGTGTGTGTGTGTGTGTGTGTGTGTGTGTGTGTGTGTGTGTGTGTGTGTGTGTGTGTGTGTGTGTGTGTGTGTGTGTACAAATAATTCAATTACAAGGATCTCCTGCCCTTTGTTCTAAATCTATACACCATACATGTATCATTTACAGGATATATGAATGTCCATTGATGTCTTCACGGTAGGGATCCTAATTCCTCCTGAAAAAATATAACGAGGGGGCGGGGGGAAAAATTACTTTTTTCGGAAGTGCTGAAACGTTATAATGAATAAAGTTTAACAATACTACTTAATTTGTATAAATGTTTAGAATTCTTGTTTTCGCATACGATATTTATAAAGTTATACAGTAACTTTTCATTTAAATCAGTACATTACATACATTGTATGGGATTTATTGCGTGAAGAATTAAGAGAAATTCCTTTCTTTTTAATGAATACACGGTATAACTTGAATATGCTTATTATAACAGTATGTAATATATATTATTAAATGAAATTAATCTCAATAAAGTTTAGTAGAAAATGAAGAAAAAAAATCCTTTTATAAAATTTAGAGAAAATTTCAATCTTGTTATTTTTACTAAACAATTTGTGCTAATAGTTACAACACTCTCGTTTAAAATACAACAAGTTGATAATGAAGAAAACTTTTATGATATGGATATTTGTAAAAGTCGAATTATTCTTATCTGATTAACTTTTGCTATATTATGAACTTCCGAGACCGCTCCTATCGCCTAAGGGTTAGAGCGTCTTCCTCAGATGCTGGAGGTCACGGAATCTATCCCCAGCCGAGTCATACCAAAATCGTATAAAATGGCACTCACATATGTCTTGTTATGCGCTTATCATTTTCAGTTAGTGTTGGTACTTGTCGGCATTTTGGCACGATCGAGTGACTGGGTGGGATATCATGCTATATGTCTGTCATGATGTCCCAGTGCTAGACATCACCATAATGTGCTACACGACATATATACTAGGGAAATGATTTAGAAATTGTTCAAACTATTTTAAAATGGAAACAGTAACAACACACACGCTAAAATGAACATGGGACAAAATGAATTAAAGCGTATGAACTGCTGCGATATGAACAAGATAAATATAGTCCCGATTTAGCTTCACCGGTTTGATTAAGGATACAATAAATTATGGGACACTTCAATAGACTGGCGTAAAATGTGGACCAACTTTGCAATTTTAGCATAAAAGCAAAACTAAAATTACATTGACATTATATTAATAATACAAATGATTTAGAGTGATCGGTAAAATAAAAATAAAATATTGTCTCGTAAAAGCTTCAATGCTTTGATTAGGGTTAAAATAAAGTATGGGACACTTTTATAGACTGACATAACCTGTGCCAAACTTTGCAATGTTAGGATAAAAACAAAACGAAAAGTACATTGGGGAGTATATTAATAATACAACTGATTTAGAGTGATCGGATACGTATTAGTTCATGTCTCTAAATATATATCGATATCCAAAATTAAATCTTGATCCACCCGAGAGAGAGAGAGAGAGAGAGAGAGAGAGAGAGAGAGAGAGAGAGAGAGAGAGAGAGAGAGAGAGAGAGAGAGAGAGAATACATACTGGCCGAAATGGAACTGACAATCATGACCAAATCATAAATAAGTTTGATTAGGACCTTTTCCATTATCAATCCTAGAACCTAGGCTTCGGAGAAATGGGACGTCAGACTTTCTTTCTGCAATATAAGCTGCAGGCAAAGACGATTCATATATATATATATGTGACGAAAATGGGACATGCGCAATATGATATCTAGGTTTCAGCGAATTCGGATGAGTTAATAATTCGTTTCATAGGTACCTAGGTAGAGCGAGCAAATCGATTCACATTATCTATGAAAATATATGAAATACAACGTGGCATGCGAGTTTTATAGGTAACACGGTGAAATCGGTATTAAATTCCCCTAAGAACGTACATTTTACATTGAAACTGTATGATATTGTCTACGTTGTGCATTTTAATCGAAATTCTATAGAGAACACTGAAAGGTTGCTGTTTGCAGTTTATTTTTCGCAACTCAATCAACTTCAAAGCAAGCGAACGGTATCTAACATATTAATAAAGGCACAGACAGTGCAAGAAGTCAATTCTTTTATCTGCAGGTATTTTTCCCCAGTTTAAATAAACGTAATATGCAAGTGGTAGACTATCGATCAAATAAGTTTGTTTTCGGCATCTCTAATATGCCCATGTAAAGATGGAGCCAGTGATCAGTGTCGATTCTAGATGTTTAAATTGTTGATATTCAAACAGCCAACCGTAAATGTCTTAAATACTCAGTTTTTAAAGCAAAATAAACGAATAAGGGAAAATGTGGGAATACCATTTTGTACAATATAGATGCCAATTAAGAATCTATATATCTATGTATGTATGTATGTATGTATGTATGTATGTATGTATGTATGTATGTATGTATGTATGTATGTATATATATATATATATATATATATATATATATATATATATATATATATATATATGCATTGAGACACACACACACACACATACAGAGTCTTTTCACTGAATCATGATATATTGATATTGATATATTTGATTAGTGGGTACTAAAAGTTGTGAACTATATCTCAACCGTTAATGTCTTAAATACTCAAATCTACCCAAACAAATGAACGAATAAGGGAAAATGAGAAAGAAATGGGATTGTCCTATTTAGTTGGATGGATGGATGGATATATTTGGACATCTAGCATTGATTGACATGTAATCACATCTGGGAAAATATTTAACCCAATCGTTCACTTGTAACACTGAATTGTCTTCGAAACAAGTGACGTTTCTGAAACATTATCTATGCTTGAAAAACTATTTGGAAAGCCAAAGACCACACAAGAGACGGAAGTGTCTAGCTTCTTATATTGGGATCAGTATCTTATTCGTTTCATAGTACAATATCTTGGACGTGATATTGTATTAATACATAAATCCAAAGAAAAGTGAGGTGAAAGTATAATGTATCCAGAGAGTAAGAAGAAAAAAAGTTTGAAAGAATGTCAACGCAATTTATTTTATTGATTTGTAGCTAGCTTTAAAATCTTTTGATTATAAAAGAGAATTAAACAAATGTCTTTAAAACTTTTTTTCTATTCACAGAGGTCAACTCTTCAGCATCTATAAGAAGCAAAAATGACAGTGGATGCAATGTGTTTTCTATTTCTATCTGATTTATGCGATGTATTGCTTGGCATTGTGTAATTGGAACATTTTTTGAAAATTTGAGTTTAAAACAAGGAGATAGATAACTTTGGGCTAATTTACTCAGATGTTGTATTAGCCAATTTTTTTCCAATCCGTTTAGAATGGTGTGCTCTATTTCTTGTATTTTTCGACATTGCAATAAACGGATACTATTAAGAAAATATACTTCCTCCGCATATATCTTTAACAACCGCGAAAAGAACATCAAACAAGCAAAGAACCGACGAATCGTTTGCACTCGGACATTGAGGTCTATACAAACATCTGTTGGAGAAGAAGAATATCGCTTAGTCATCCCTGTCATATTTCAGACAGTATAACTTTCCTGACCAAATAACACTGTTATAAATATCTGAAGGATCAGTCTCATGAAATGCGAAACGAGTTATATTTGATGATAAGTGAAAGATAAAGGTTGAATAGGTAATTTTAAATATATACATACATTTTAATGCTGTTCCTATTGTTCATAGCATATTTTATTTCCATTCACTTTTGCTGTTTGTGTGAAGTGTTCAATATACAGGGATAGATCATTTCCTTCAGGATTTGTAAAGAAATTATAAGTGATGTAAAGACATAAAATGAAGACTTGACTTGCGAAAAAGAGAATATTTTAGCAAGAGGGGATTGAGAGGTAAGTCCGGTGTCTCAACTATAAGTTCAAAGTAAATGTGCGACACATACTGCAAAAAGAGTGGATGAAGCAAGGCAGGCAAAAGAGCTACCTCTGGATACACTCTTCGATGGCTGACACTTGGGAACATTTTTATTTAATGTAGTTGTCACTGTTTTCGCCAGAGTATAGACGATGATATGTGGTCTTGCTTTCGAGTCAGGCCTTGGAGGGACTATTTTGATTGCATCGATAATGTTATTGAAAGTTGAAATTATTCCCATTATTTCGTTTTCTGTCAAGCAAAACGAATACTCTAACGTATAGTGATATCTAACTAGAACAGCTGACATAAACGAATATCTAGCCTTTGTTCATAAAGTCATATACAAATTAAATTCTTGCCTATTTAGATGTCATAACCTAACTGTAGCTTTAGCTAATAGGTTCGGTATCCCAATGCTTTAAATAAGAATAATAGATAGTCTGATTTGAAGGATCTCAGGTATGTGTTCTCTATAAACATTTAATAAAAGAAACAGGTGTGATTTCTTGAGCCTAACATCTATAATCTACGGTAGTTATTTATTTCATACTCATTGTGACTTATAATACAATAATATAACGTCTTTTTCTACGTTTTGTATTTATACTAATAAATAAATATCAATATATTGCAGACTTGTATAACTGGGACTATTATAAAGACTCGATACTGCATTTCGAGATGCAAATAATTAGCATAAACTGCAGTTAATTAACATTCTCTAACGGTCGTCACATTTTCAAGATTGCATTATTGCTGTCAGTTCTCAAATTAAAAATAAAAAGCAGTAACTTTTTAATACTGGAAATGATAAATAGCAAACTAGTATTAAAATAACAAACACCCATAATACATTACTCTTTGTATGGAAATATTAAAACCCCTTCCATTATTTGAAGTACCAATGAACATGCCATTCTAGAGTGTAAACAGAACGACAATAAATGTCTCCGAAAATATGTATTTAAAGCTTGGCGGTTTGGGCAGCAAAATAAAATAATAAAAGCGTTAAAAAAGGTATTGCATATATAGTGCGAATATAACGTCGTTTGACCTAACAGATTTGACATATGACTATCAATACAGTTAATTACACGCATACACTTCTCATGATGCATTTAATATTTCATTGCATTCATTTCAATTCCATTTAACGCTCAGTTTAATTTTTTTGTTTTAATTATTATTATTAGTAGTAGTAATATTATTATTATTATGATTATTATTATTATTATTATTATTATTATTATTATTATTATTATTATTATTATTATTATGAGCATTAAGTAATGGCTTATTTAATAGGTTTATGTTTTTTTGTTTTAAACGTAGTTGTGACCCTATCTCATCTATAAACGGCGCATTTCCATTTATCACTTCATGCATTGCATTAGTTTGACATCTTTCAATCAAGCAATTGATCCCCATCATGTACATTTTATTTTAAAAGTATGAAACTCAAATATCCTTATCCAAAATGTATAGTAGGCTGTAGGAAAAACTGCCAATATCCATAAAATGTAAATTATGAAAAAAAAGAAATTATATTTATATACATTTTGATGTTTAAAGTACCGTAGGAATGGAGAATAAATAATCAATATATACATTATCTACCATGAAGACATATTCAAACGTTTCTCCTTAACGGATGTACATACATAAACCAGCATATGTTATTAGCAAACTTGAGAGGACGAACATCACCATAACATTTTTGTTTATGTTTATAATTCATGAGGTGGATGATAAAAATGTTATAGAGGCGTCATAACGATGAAAGCCCAGTTCCATTTCATTACCTTTTATTGTCATCCCATCCTGCAATTTGAATTAAAAGCCAGTTACGGAGCTATGATCTGAAGCACGAAGGCATACATAATTACGGAGGTTCATGGTTGATTTTACCCTTTTAACAATGCACATTTTATATAGAAAAAAAAACCATAAACTCATCGATGCTTAAACAAATTTGTTACAGCTGATCCTTTGAGTAAAATCACCTGCGCGTTTCAGTCATTAACTTGATAAATTATTTGTGTTACTTTTTTCTAAAAAGGACGCTGGGCTCGTTGTAAACAAGATCATGTGTCAATGTTTTCAACATTCTTTAATGTCTGTTTTTTTGTTAATTAGATCATTAAGTCAGAGAAATGAGCTATATATTCACAAAAGTACTTCGTACTATACAGAGGTATTATATCGAGCGTATTTAGGGCAGTGTCCTACATAATGTAGAATTTAACTCCAAGCAAAACATAGGAAATTAACAGTTAGATTTGTTTTTAATCTTGCTGTTTTATATCCCGACAAACAAAACGTTCGTAGTTCATTTGCAGAGTATAAATGCATGATTGCTTATTTTACAGTAAATTTTCTATAGAAAACTTTAATAAAATTAAATGAAATCGAATGTACTCAAATATGTGGTCTATATTTTGATTTTGTCTTCTTTTTTGAAGTCAACCTGATTGTGTTTTGCTGATACATTTAATGTTTAGGATGCGTATGCTGCAAAAAGGTAAAATAAACAAAATCAAAGTATTAAAATCCATCGGTGGATGATCCTAGCTTAACTCGTAGTAAACATTAGCCATTATGTACAAACTCATTATTTCACTTTTCGTCTTTGACAGAAGCTAAACCTTCCATCAGAAACACCAACAGTACGTGGACATGGAAGTATTTGTGCAGTTAGAATTACGTTGAGCCTATGGTACTATACAAGGATAAACTGCCAGAGAAAATAAAAACTTTATTTTTTTTGTTAACGTATTTAAATATTATTTTGTAATTTTGATTAGTTTTAACGAAGGTGTAAAAATGGTATTGATATTGTGTTTAATATCAAAGAGTTATATACCTTGAACGGTATGCTACACGACTGTTTCTTGATATACAGGTTGATATCTGGACCAATAATACTTTCTCCCCTTTACACCTGTATAACCTGGAGTTGAAAACAATTACACTTGTATTGCATGAACTAAATATTGACTGCATACATACGATATCAACTAAGGTAATATAAACGTTATTGCTTTGTGAATGTTATGAAACAATTAATTTAATTTCATATATTACAGATCAGAGTATTAAATATATCCTAAACATGTCAACTAATATCATCGTAACTTCTGAAAACTGTAATAATAAATATATGCAATGTCGAAGTACTGAGATTTAGAATCCATGTGATCCGTTATTGTTAAGTTATTTAAAAGATATGAATATCTTGTTGAAGTAAGCAGTGAACAAACAAACAATTTGGTCTTGAGAATCTTCTAATTCTTGGTGCTTAGAAAAAAAACAATTTTGTTTTATGACAACCTGATAGTATTATGAAAGATTGCTTGGTTTATGACATCACGCTTCTTTTATGATAACCTGCTTGTTTTATGCCAAACCACTCGTTGTATGCCAAACGGCTTGTTGTATGCCTAACGGCTTGTTGTATGATAACCTGTTTGTTTAATGATAATCTGCTTAATTTATGCCAACCGACTGGTTGAATGCCAAGCAACTTGTTTTATGATAACCTGCTTGTTTTATGATAGCCTGCTTGTTCTAGGATAACCTGCTTGTTTTAGGACAATCTACTTGATTTATGCCAACCGACTTGTTGTATTCCAATCGGCTTGTTTTAAGGCAACGGGCTTCTTGTATGATAACCGACATGTTTTATGCAAACCGGCTTCTTTTATGCCAATCCACTTGTTGTATGATAACCGATTTTGTGTATGCTAACATTCTTTTTTAATGCCAGAGCCAGCTTGTTGGATGCGAACCGACTTCTTGGATACCAACCGGCTTATCGCTTGTCAACCGGCGTGTTGTATGATAACCGACTTGTTGTATCCCAACAATGTTTTATTGTATGCAATCCGGTTAGTAGAATGTCAACTGTTTTCATGGAAGCTAACCGTCTTGTTGCATGCTAACCGGCGTTTTGAATGCCAGTTATGAATTTCGAGAATTCGGTTGCAATGGTTGAATAGGTGGAGGAACATTGGGTACATGTTAGGAGTTAAAAAGCTTGGAAAAGTGTTCAAAAACATCGTTATTTTGTCGAAGCTAGAAATCCATCCAAACAGAAAGGTGATTTGCAAATCAATAGGTAGATTTGGTAATATTGGGTTAAAAGTATGCTACATTGTGTAATATTTATTCGAAAATTGTTCCTGCATATATGTTGGTTAGTCTGAACTGCTCATTAATGGCACTACAAATATAAATTGTCCTACCACATCCTGAGCGTTGTAACTAAGTGCTAACCGATTCCCATGCATAACCATTGTATTGATAAGACCATACCAAATATGCAGGGCATCACTCATGAACTAATAAGTAGAATAAAGTACATTGTATGTATGAATAAAACTTAGGGACGAACCCAGGTATGCAATGTTATTTGGTCTAGCAACAGTTATCATACATGGTTTTATAATTCCTTACAAAAATTTTTCTAATAGTATAATATAATTATAAGCTTTTTTTACAACAGTTATCATGAAAGCGACTATTTGTCCTTAACACAATTATCACGGATGCCTATTTAAAGACCTTAACACAGTTATCATGAATGATTTATAAGTTTTTAAAATAGCTATCATAGTGCATTTTAAGACCCTACAACATTTATCATAAATGCTTTATAAGTCCTTAACACAATTATCATGAATGCCTTTATAAAGATCTTAACATAGTTATCATCACAGCTTTATCAGTCCTTAAAATCGTTATCATAATCGCTTTATAAGACCCTACAACATTTATCATGATGTCTTTATAAGTCCTCACAACATTTATCATAAATGGTTTCAAAGGTCCTAATCGCGGTTCTACAAATATACGTCAAAGGCACTGACTTAGCTGCCATATATATATATTGTTAAGTATATTTGATGTAAATTATTTATTGTTAATTGTCAAATTCAAATTTGTCATTTTGGGTTTAAAATTCATTAACTGGGAGATATCTATTCTGGAAAATTCAGACTGACCTAGACTCTATTTGTAAACAACAGGTTGACCTCATTTTGTCTGACCCTGCTTCAGAGAGTGTCAACAAGCTTCTAAAACGATTGGCAAAATATGAAAAAGAGGAGAGAGAGAGGGAATAACAGTTGAAGAAACTGGAATTTCAGGAAAGGGAGAAAGAAAAACAAATTGAATTACAAAAAGAGCAGATGCGCATTCAGTTACAAGAAAAACAAATTGATAAAGAGAGTTAAGGAAGAAAGGGAATATCAATGTAAATTGAAGGAAATGGAGCTAGCAAGTGAAAATCACCATCATACTTCAAATCCAAACTTAAATTTTGATTTAGCAAAGAATATTAGATTAATGCCCCCTTAAAGAGAAAAAGAAGTAGAGAAATACTTCATTGATTTTGAAAACGTTGGAGAAACTTTAAAGTGGCCAAGGGAGCATTGGACTCAGTTATTGCAATGTGTGCTTACTTGCAAGGCTAGTGAGATTTACATTTCACTGTCTGTTCAGCAAAGTTGTGATTATGATGTGGTTAAAGAATGCATTTTAAGGGGTTATGAATTAGTCCGTGAAGCGTATCGACAAAAATTCAGAAATTACAGAAAATAAGCTGGACAAACTCATGTCGAATTTGTTAGAGAAAAATAGCAGTTGTTTGATAGATGGTGCTTAGCCATGAAAGTCGAACACGATTATCAAAATCTCAAGCAAATTGAAGAGTAAACTACTGTGTCCATAGTGATGTTAGGTCTTATCTTGATGAGCATAAGATTGAAACCTTGGAAAATGCTGTTCGAGCAGCTGACGAATATTCTTTGACACATAGAGTTCCTTTTGTTAACAAGACTTCTAATCAACCATCATATGGCAGAAAAGTATTTCAAGCTTTTCTAAAACTCAAACTAACACAACTTTCTAAATCCTTGTCTCTTCCGACGTGTAGCTATTGCAAGAAAAAAGGACACGTTGTTTCTGATTGCTACAAATTAAAAAATAGCCATCAGAATCAAGACAGACCTGTTCCAAATGCTTTTATTTCCAACAGGTCAAGGTCACATTCATGTACTGAAAGCAATACATTTGTTGGGTCTAATAAATCCCAGTCTGATTTTATTATGGATAATTATGAACCATTAATATCGAAGGGTCCTATATCAGTCTTGGGTGATTTAGCCAATCCCACTCCTGTTAAAATTTTAAGGGACACGGGAGCTTCTCAGTCTTTTATTGTCAGGTACTTTGCCTTATTCTGAGAAGTCTTCTTCTAATGAAAGTGTTCTTATTGAAGGAGTAGAGTGCGGCTTTGTTAATGTTAATCTCCATTGTGTAAAGATTTGTCATCAGACTTAGTGTCAGTACCTGTGAAAATCGGTAAAGTCTCGGTTTTACCCGTTACGGGCATCCATTTATTGTTTGGCAACGACTTAGCTGGGGACAAGGTTGTGGTTAATCCACATGCAACTGACAAGCCTAATTTGGATCAGAAAGTTGATCCAATTGAAAAGGAATTCCCTGATATATTTCAAGCTTGTAAAGTCACCAGAGCTATTACAAAGAAAGCTCTTGAGAATAAGGTTGATGAAGTCAGTATTCCTTTAGCTCACACATGCGTGGGTCAGGGTTATGTAGATGAAGCCAGTATTCCTTTACCTGACACTTGCGTGAGTCAGGCTTATGTTGATAAAGGCATTATTCCTTTAGCTGACACATGCGTGGGGCAGGCTTATGTAGATGAAGCGAGTATTCCTTTAGCTGGCACGAGTATAGGTCAGGCTTTTCATGATGTCACTTTTACTCCTTGTTTGGATCAATCAGAATGCATTGATCATAGTGATCCTCTTTTAACAACTCATTCTCATTATTCTAATTAAGGTGATAAACGACAGTCACTTGTCGTCGAACATGAAAAAGATCCAGAGATCTATTTGTTTCAAAGGGTCATAAGTGAGACTGAAGCCACTGAAGTTCCTGTCTGTTATTTCATTAACAATGGAATTCTTGTGAGAAAAATGAGACCTCCCGAGGTACCTGCTGGTGATGAGTGGCCAGTGAGCTATCAAATAGTAGTTCCAAAACCTTACAGACAGGAAATACTTAATCAGGCCCATGAAAATCCTTTGGCTGGTCATTTAGGGATTAATAAAACTTATCACAAGAGCTTGACTGACTTCTATTGGCCAAAAATCAAAAGTGATGTCAAATATTGTAGATCTTGTCATACTTGTCAAATGGTAGGAAAACCCAATCAGAAGATACCCAAGGTTCATCTGCAACCTATTCCTGCCTTAGACGAACCATTTAGTAGAATTATGGTAGTTTGTGTAGGTCCCTTACCCAAGACCAAGTCAAGTGACCAATACCTGCTGACCATTATGTGTGTGTCAACAAGATTATAAGAGTCTATTCCGTTGAGGAATATAAAATATAAATCAATAGTAAAAGCTTTGATCAAGGTTTTTACTCAGGATGGCCTTCCCAAATCTATTCTAGTTTGATCAAGGTTCAAACTTTATGTCTGGAATTTTCCAGCAAGTTATGAATGAATTGGGCATTCAGCAATTCAAGTTAAAAATGAAACTATGGTTTGAAAGAACTACTAGAAAGAGAACTTTTGAGTCTGATAATGGAGTTGTGTTACTCTTGTTCATTCTTCTTACTTTTCTTCAGATTAGATACTACGGCACTTACAAAGTTAAGAAGAAAATGAATTAGATAAATTATAGTATTAGTGTTCCTTGGATCTAAATAAATTATAGGAGTACCAGTATATTGAAATGATAGCCATGTTAAATATGTAATTAATTTAGTTGTACCTGTCCCACTTAGTGAAGGAATATAATCAGATTCTATTGATATTGAAATGACGAATCTTTGTAATTCAGAAATTATGAAAAATCTAGACCAGAAACTTCCATATTTGCAAGTGCAGGAGGGAAATGAACTGAAACGATTGTTGTTTGACTAATGTCCAGATATGCTTACAAGGACAAACAAATTTTTCATGACGTTGAAATTGAACATTCCAAACCTGTTAAACAGCATCCATGCAGAATGAGTCCAGTCAAACAGGAATACTTTAAAAAAAAGAAATTCAATATTTGCTGGAGAATGATTTTATCGAGCCCAGTAAAAGTGATTGGAGTTCACCATGCATACTTGTTCCAAAACCAGATAAAACTTTCCGCATGTGCACTGATTATAGGAAGGTGAACAGAGCGACCAAAACAGACTCATTTTCATTACCAAGAACTGACGATTGTGTTGATAAAATTGGGAATGCCTAGTATGTCACCAAATTTGACCTTCTGAAAGGATTTTGGCAAATTCCACTAACGGAAAGAGCAAAGGAAATCTCGGCATGTGTGCCTCCAGATGGACTCTACCAATATAAAGAAAGATCATTTCAACGTCTCATAAAAATGATCATCTCTGGTCTAGAAAATTGTTACGTCATCATCTACAACGATAACTAGATGAAATATCTAGCAATAATTGGAAAATTCTTTGAGAGACTCACTGATGCATATTTGAGAATTTATTTATCTAAACGTGAGTTCTGCCGTGCTTGTGTGACTTTATTAGGACATTTTGTGGGACATGGACAAGTTAAAAGGTTAAGGCTATTTCTAGATAATATAATTGCAGACGCTCTTTCCCGTGTATAAAATAATATATACTCTGTGTAATTTATATGAGTTTTTCTTTTAAACCTCAGATGTAAATTGGTTTGTGACAAAAAGAAAGCTTTATCATATAAACCTTTCTTTTTATATTATGGGGGAAGATGTTACGTATATTTGATTTAAATTATTTATTTTTAATTGTCAAATTCAACTTTGTCATTTTTGGGTTTAAAATTCTTTAATTGACAGATATCTATTCTGGAAAATTCAGTATGACCTAGACTCTATTTGTAAACAATAGGGTTGACCTCATTTCTCACCCTGCTTCGGAGTGTGTCAACAACCTTCTAAAACGATTGGCTAAATCCAAGGACATCTTTATATTTTTAGTTCTTAGGGGTGAGAGGTGGATGATTTTTCTTCTAGATCTTTCCTTGTGTACGTGTTTTATGATCGTACGTTCTTTATTTGACCCTCTGTAAAATCACGCGATCCCTTGTTTACGTAAAATCAGGTATTTAAATTATTGTTTTGGAGAGAACAATTTAGTAGAATTTCTGGGCATTAAAGTACAAATTGTGGTTTGAATTATATTGTAAATTGTATGATTTCGTTGACGCAAGAGGAATTATTTTATTTATCTGGAAAAGAACATGTGCTCATAGATTTTTTATTTGCATTATTATAAAAACAAGAACTGACTAAATCACGTGACATCGTCGTCCATATTGGATTACATAGTCAAGATTCGAACCGGGAACTATTAGTACATTTATTTATCAGGACTCTTGCAATTCAATTAGTGCATTATTTATGTGAATTCTGTATTGGATTATTTTTGGGCTTGATTCTCTAAAACCTTAAGTTTATTTTTCTTTTCTGAAAAATATTTGTACTCAATAAATTGTTTTACAAGCTTCTTAGTTTTCACTCATTCTGTATTGCTGCTTATTCGAGCCTAAGGACGTAACAATATATATATATATATATATATATATATATATATATATATATATATATATATATATATATATATATGTATATATATATATATATATATATATATATATATATATATATATATATATATATATATATATATATATATATATATATATATATATATAAAGTTAAAGGTCAATTAGTTCTAGTTGAATATAATGTTTGCCTCTTATGTATTAGTCTACGATAACATTTCCGAGAATTATAAATGTCTTTTGTAGTCGACCTTATCGATACATTAATTTTCATCTGGCTTTATTGAAACGTGGTAAGAGGTATGGAAAATAAATGCCGACCGTACCATGAAAGTCTCCAATGGGTTACCAGGTCAATCTGCGCGATTTATCAATTCCGTGTATTTGTAGTTTTGCTAATATGTGATGATTTTGTGATTGCTTCAAAACAGGAGTTTACATACACAAGAAACAACATTTTGAAAAGCAATCGCAGTCTCCAAGTTACCAATAAAAATGTTTTTTTTCTTCTAAATCCCATAGATTGTGTTAATATATATATATTCACTGTATTTACTTTTTTCTCAAACTGGCTGTGTGCTCCTGTTTCTCCGTTAACATTTGTAAAATGGATGTATTTATACATAAAACTAAAATCAAAAGCTTTAAAATGTTAATTCCTATTTGAAGACTTTATGTGGGTCTGTGGATATGGGATAGGAAAGCACCACAGTATGGGAGAGAGCCTTGTAGCATAGATCCGATAAACTTGGTAGGATGGGAGGAACATTTTATTCAATTAAATGTGATTGCTCAAATACATTTTGCATAACGTGTTCTAGCCGGTGGAATTGTATAGCATTTTGTATGTCATGTTATGCAGATTTACCTTCTAAGACTTTACCGTGATTCTTATGTTAATGCTCCTTACAATATGGGTAAACAACATAATCGCAACTATTACTATTGTTGCAGGCAATCTAAATACCGACTGACCCATGTTTTGATTTTGATCCTGGATTCAAAGGTGTTTATCAGGAAAGCAGCTAACATAACATGACAGCCTCATACACTTGAAGATCAATGGGGTTTATCAGGGAACCAATGAACAGATTTAAAGGATTTTCACTGCACGTTTTGGTTCAAGAAAAAGTCAAGATAATCTAAGATCTTTGAAATAATTTTCAAAATTATCTTACATGAAGCGAAACATGCAAAAATAAACCACTTAAAAATGTAATGCACAAAAGGACAATATTGAATCTACAGAGTATTGGGGTAGCATGAAGAAAGGAAATACGTTTGGTGAACATTCATTGTATTCGTCACTTTATTATATCAGACATATGTTTATTTGATTGTCCTGTTGAAAGACGATAATACTCCGTCAAACTTCATATAACTTTGATTATATTTTTATATTTGTACCCTTACTGCTGAAAGTATTTCAGATTCTTTTTGACACGAATGCATGGTCCATCTAGTTTTGCAATCGAAGGACAGTTGTTGTTCTTTGTTACGTTTTTCTGAGCTTTTAGCTTTAAACGCATCCGATAGTATAGATGAGCCTTTGAAAAATTTAACGATTATTCTCACAGTGTTTATATTTTACTTCCATGATTTGCTTTGTATCTCAACTTCTTCAGCACTCAATTCATTGTCATTTTGATCGAAATCATATGTCTGTCCAGTTTTTCGCCTGAAAAAACTGAAATTCCTTGACCTGGGCAATTTTCCCTGTAAAAATGTTTTGTAACAACCAAATGTAATCCGTGAACAAGGCAGGCTTGATATAGAGAGAGCGATTTTTCTCCGAACTTGCTCAGCATTACAACTTCCGGAAAATTCAGACAAGACAAAGAGTGATGCCTTTGTGACGAGAACGTATGAAGGTTGATGTTGAGAAATCGGCGATTTCCAATATTTGTCCATTCGTCCAATGATATTGAACATCTCTTTGATTCTGATAGTTATTGCTTCACTTTTCTTCAAAATCGCGTATAAGGGCCATCACCGATCTTTCATCAGCAGGTATCTTGATTCCTTTTAATGACAGCGATTAAAGAATACATTCTGAATGAGTGACCTTCCGAAACGAGAATCCAACGACTGCACGAGTTTCGAGACTATTCCTTCCAGTGAAGTTTTGACAAGAAAGGTATCAGGTATTCTCATTTTCTTCGGCTCTACTTCAGACTCATCCTTCTTGGCGTCAATATAATGAATGCTAAGCAGATGTCGACGCATTGTTGAAGTGTTTCCTTCCGGACATGACATTGTCTGCTTACATTCATTGCAAGCTACAAAAATACCGTTTTCACACTTGATAAAATATGTTCAAACACCTGATTTCTTATATTTTGATATCGCTACTGCTTTAGAAAACAAATATAAGTAAAACAAAAATAACAAAGAAAGAGCAGATACAATATACAAAGTCGCTGATAATACGTTTATGTTGTTCGAGCTGTTGAAAAATCAGTTTAAAAGAAATCTTACAGGCGTCAGTTGTTCGACTACTGCCCCTCCGGCACCAGTCATCGTCAGGCCAGACGTTTGAGAAGTTAACGGTTCTCTCGCTTGCTGAAATTGAAAAACCCTTCTCTCCGTCATCCGCAATCATAATAGTCGGAATTATTATCTTAGGAACCCCCAGCGATGACCGTTGCAAGGCAACGCACTGGTTGACCAACACTTGTGGAAGTGTAGGCCGTGAGAATCTGTAAAGTCGCTTATTCCCACAGTCAATTAATTATCGCACGGGTTTATCTGGTCAAATAATATCGAAACGCGGAGAATTTGTCTAGGCAAAAGGCTTCGAGCTCCCGAAAATGCTCCAAAATTATCGAGCCTTGAAGTACTACTGCATAGATCTTACCAGGGTGGTCACGTCTACATTATCTACGTAGGAGTTTCCCACTTGAATGCGTGGTCTACCTTTGATTATCTTTTCGTATTTGTACCCTTACTACTGAAAGTATTTCAAATTATCTTTTACATGAATGCACCAATAAAACATGTATTTGACCTGAAAATAGATTTTAAAATGTGAGTAATCATCTACAGATGAAAATTTACTTTTTTGTATAATTTTCAATAGAACTCTATAAACTTAAAATCTTGCCACACCCCCACTGATCTTATTGTTAATAAATGCAGTTTGTGTTTTAAATAATATGACACTTACTTTATGTAGGTGTGTTTACCTAATCATTATGAGGTATAACGGTGGCAAATGTACAACACCAAGGTGGACAGAGCTTAATGGGTCGGAAAGCTTGCACTCAGAAATAAATAACAGAAGTAGCTGTGATAGGTGCATTATGTAAGAGTTGTATTTTGTGTTAGGCTTAAGCAAAATTTAAGTTCCTTGGCAACATGTGAGATTAAGTTAAGTCATATCTAAATCATATTGGGTATTTTTTAATGATATTTTTAAAATATGCGACACCTGGGTGAATCTGGGTCTGTTGTGATTAAATAACTATTAGCCCTGTCTAGTTCTAGCAGAGCTATCTCACTTAAATGCATTGGAGTACCTGGTGTTATCTTTGTCAAAATGACAATATAATATTGTTCTCTGTGACAGTGTGTGACATGCGTGCTGAGTAGTATAGGAAGTATATTTATTTCACAAGACATTAGCATTGAGGTCTATGGAAAAACAATTGGTACCGTGATAACATGAAATGTCCCTGTTACATAATAGGGAATTAACATACTCTGGTACGAATAGTAAATCATTAAACGTATACGTTTACCTCCCTTGATGCAATCGTGATTGATTGTGTGCTGTAACGACTATGACATTACACTAGATGAGAAAAGTAAAACTGCAACTCTCTTTTGTTCAATTGTTCATGTGTAAAATGACCTTGAATCCATTAAATAAATATTTCAAGAAAACAGTCATTGTTGCAGGAGATAGGTGAAACGCTAAACTAATTATCATTGTTTTTTTTTTTTTCCCTAAAAGACGGTAAATGAATTATCCGGGATGAAATACTGTGGGGCGAATTCCCCAATAGCGTAAGCGCATTATTTGGAAGTGATATTGTTTTTGCCTTACACTACTATCATACAAATGCTGACTACAGTGGAGCGGCAAAAAACACTCACACACACTAAATTGTTTTGTGAAAACGGACTGAAATAGCGTCCTTTTGATTTTTCATTCGTGTCAAAGAGAAACAGAAAAATGTAATTTTTGTCTCTCTTCGACGGTGTATTCCGCTTGGAAATTTGCTCAGAACTGAATTGAATAAAATCGGAAATAGCAAGTATAATTGCAAGATGATGTTATTACACATCGCGTACGTTCAATGAACATTGTCGATTTAAACTTGTTGAAAACAATACATAATGCATGGTTATTGACAGTTTATGTTGCTGTTTAATTGAGAGCATATTTCCTGCTGACTTGAGGCAAGTGGTATGATGGTTTTTTAGAAATTACAGAAACAATCTCTTAGGGATGAATCATGTTTCAATTAAGAGTTTGGAAATGACAAGAAGATTGATACCAGAGTTGTTTCGGCAGCTGTATTGAATATATGGCTGTCATCATTTTCATATATGACTTGATGACCATCATTCAGATGGAGAAGTGATCAGCCAATTCGTCAGAGTAGTTGTTGTGGCAATTTCACTGTATTTCCAATCGACATCATATTCATCGTCAGTAAGCAGCAGCCAGACACCATATGAAATATTTTTTTAGAATTAATATTGATCTAAACATACAGGAAGTAGAAATGACAATATCTCGATTTGTTATATGGTAGGCTTGGTGGCCATATTGTAAGTCAGATTGTTAAGCTATTCGCTTAGGATTATTTTGACTTAATATAAAGCATTTACATGGTTATCCCGCGCTTTTGTTCATAATGTACCTAATACTTCAATATCGATCTCTCTTTGTTCTTATAACCTCTTAGAGCTACATCTACATCAATATATTTTAAGTTATGGAGTAATAGAAAAACGTTTGAAAATTGGATAATTAATGTCGAACCCAGATGCTGCCTTCTCCATGTTTATTATGAATAAGAAACTCGTATTAGGTTTAGTGTGATTATATATATATATATATATATATATATATATATATATATATATATATATATATATATATATATATATATATATATATATATATATATATATATGTCACTAAGAGTTACGAAGATTATACATGAGGTTTGAAGGCTACCTCATCAATACATGATATTTCATCGTGATCTATTAAGAGGAAGTAAATGGTATGAAGCTGAGAAAACTTCCATACCATTAAAGTGTTGCCAAAGTCACTCTGTGCCATTTATCAAGTCAATGTATTTTTTTGTGTTGCTAATATGAGATGATTTACATACACAAGAAATGGTATTTTAGAAAGCTATCGCAGTCTACAATCAATTAAAAGAGCTTAAATGATTTTTTGCATCTAAATCCCAGACGCTCAGACAATAACTATATTTATGTTAACTGTTTTAACTAATTTCTGAAACTGGTTGTGTGATCTCTTTTGTTCTCAATATTTATAGGAGATTATAAATAAAACTAAAATCAAAGTCTTTAAAATATAAATTCCTATTTTGACGAGTTACTGTAATTCATATCTAAAAAGCTTCGAACACCTGCAGATCGATCTTAAATATTGAATGATATTTTAAATCCATTGCGAGTAAAACTGCTGGTTAAAGAAGTTCGGATCAGAAAGCCAAGGTACCAATATGAATTGTGATACGGGAATTGTTGTGGGTCTGTGTAAATGGGACAGGGGAGCACCCTACAATGTGAAAGTGACTTGTATAAAAGTTTATGTAATCTAGGTAGAAAGTGAACGACATTTTATTCAATTAAATCTCATCGCTTTATTCCCTTTTGTATAAAACGTTATATCAGGTGTAATTCTATAGTATTTTCGTGTCACAGTATGCAAGTCTACCTTCCATGACCTTATCGTGATTCATACGAAAATGCTCCTTACAATATGGGTATACAGCATCGTAACAAATATTAGTATTATTCTATGGCAAAACAAATTCCGACTTGCCAATGGTTTGATTCTGATTCAGGTTTCATACCAGATTCAAAGATGTTTATCAGGGAAACAGCTAATATTACAGGACAGCCTCATATACTTGAAGGTAAATGGGGTTTGTCAGGGAAACCCCTTAAAGATATAGAAGTGCATAAGATAATTTTAACTGCAAATATTGGTTCAAGAAAAAGTGAAGAAAATCTCAGATTATTGATATAGTATTCTTACATCATAGGTATACACCGCTTGAACACTTTATACAGTAAGGCCAAACTAATAAAAATGAATAGTCAGAGTCTTGGGGAGCAGGATGACACATTTTATTTTATAAGACATGTATTTATTTGAATCTCCTTTGCAAGACGACAATAAGCTACCAAACTCAATATAATTTTAATCTACAATTAAGAATTGGATTAAAGCAAGAGCTGCGTGTCCTTTGCAAGCTTTTTAGTTGGACATTATGATTACTGTCGTTGCTTCAGTCTCCGATCATACATCCAAAGCTTTACAGTCACATTGTACAACTTGCTAATTGCAATACATGTTTCATTATACATCACTGATCGACGGTACTACTGCATATATCTTGCCAGAGTTGTCAGATCTACGTTACCTATGTAGGAGCTTCTCATTTGCATGCTTGGTCTCAGGTTGATTATATTTTAGTTTTTTACCCTTGCTGCTGAAAGAAATTCAAATTATCATATACATGAATGCACAAAAAACAATATATGTGACCAAACATAACATATGTAATTACGTGAGTAATCGTCTACAAAAGAAAATGTACATTGTATAATTTTCATTGGAACTATATTGTCACGAAATTGTATCCGACTATGTTCAATATGTATATGTGGTCAAAAAATCTAGTCTTGATTTCGTTACTTTATTATTTTTTGGGCTTTTAGTTATTTCGGCATAATGAGCGAACACTCAGCTCATGCTGTATGTGCGAAATTGCATGTAGTACCTACCTGCGCATATCTGTCACAGCTAGGTGTATATAAGGACGAAATTATAAGACAGAAATCACATTACAATGTAGTCTTGTCGGAAACGCTTCCATCCTAAACTAAGCAATCTATCAGCTAAAAGAGCTAAAGTGTTGTGCTGAAGTGTTGTGCTGAAGTGTTGTGCTGAAGTATTGTGCTGAAGTGTTGTGCTGAAGCGTTGTGTTGAAGTGTTGTGCTGAAGTGTGGTGACGTGTTGTGCTGAAGTGGTGCAGTGTTGTGGTAACTGCGTGTGTGGTGCCATGTTGTGGTGACTACGTGTGCGGGCTTGTCTATGCTGACCGTGTAATGCCCGTGTGTGGTGCCTGTGTATGGTGCTTACGTATGCTGCATTTATGTATGCTGCGTTAGATGTATAGATATATGGTATTTATATATGATTGCGTGAGGTGAAGGTCACAACTGTTAGGTTTGACTCTGTGTAACCGGATGTACTTCCTGACGTCAGATGGACGCCAGGCTAGTAGCAAAATACCTCAGCAAGTGGTTTAAATTTATTCATTCCAGTCTCGTCATATGGAATTTAATATCTTCTTTGCAGTCTCGTTATATGAACGACACCTGCATAATTTCATTCTACACAAATCTCGTTCCATGAACGAGAACTTCAGAATTTAGGGTTCACGATTGCATATGTCTCGTCATATGGACGACGTATTAATTATTTAATATCTTCATTCTAGTTTCGTCATATTAACGACACATTATCTTTTCATATTTGCAATTTGCATCCATCTCGTTATACGAGCCTTGTGTATATATATATATATATACATATATATATATTCATATTTGTAAATTCATTCATATACTTCTTTTTTGTCATTACGTTACTGAAATTCATAGTTCCACGTTAGGAACATTTATTTAAATAGATTTTTCTTATATTTTGTAAAATATTGGTGTCAGAGTTGATTTTTAAAATTGCGTTTATAAAATAAACATCTTATTAACGCAGTTGCGTTCCGTGTCTTCACTAATCCAGTCCCGACTCGGTCTATCTTGTGACATATATAAACTTAAAAACTTGTCACACGCCCAATGTTCTTATTGTTGTTAAATGGAGTTTGTGTTTCCAATATTATGACACTTACCTTACTTAGGTATGTTCGCCTGATAACCATGAAATATCCTTGGTACATAACGGGAATTAACTTACTCTGATACAAATAGTAAATGAAGAGACATAGAATGCTTACCTCCCTTGATTTAATAGTGACTGATTGTGATCAGTAACGTCTATGACATTACACTAAATGAGAAAAGAAAATTGCACCTTTCTTTGACTAAATTGTTCCTGTGTAAAAAACCCTTAAACCCATTAGAATACATATTACAAGAAAGCTTATATTTATTGTTGCAGGTTTAAGATGAAAAACTAAAGAAATTATCCTTATTCTTTCTCGTTAAAAAACGACAAATGATTTATGTGAGAATTAACATACTATGATAATAAGTGGAAAATATTAAACCCAGAATGTTTACCTCCCTTGATTTAATCGTGATTGATTATGTGCAGTAACGACTATGATATTATACTAAATGAGACAAGTAATATTGCAACGTAATAGTGTTAAATTGTTCCAGTGAAATTGTTACAAGCCATGCGAATAAATATTACAAGAAAGCATACACATTGTTTCAAGAGTACGATAGAATGCTAAACTGATTGTCTTTGTTCTTTGTCGTTAAAGAACGGCAAATTAATAATGTTGGATACTACAATGTGGCAGAATTCCTCATATAGCGTAAGCGATTTATTTTGGAAGTGATATACAAGCCAGTGTTTGAATATAGTATGTGATCCAGTAATGACATCTGATATTACTGAGGCTCTTGGGACAGTGCATTTCTGCTTCTATTAGACAAATGGTGACTATAGTGGAGCGGCAGATACCTGTCATAGAGACTAAAACTCTTTCGTGAAAACGGACAGAAAAAGCATCCTTCTGATGTTTTTGTTCTTGTCAAAGAGAAACAGAAAAACGTCATTTTTATATTTCATCTACATTCTATTCCGCTTAGAAATATGCTCCGAACTGACAGACCGAATTGAACAAGATCGGAATTCTAATTAGTGCTGCAAAATTGCAAGATGGACTATGTTGTTATTACATGGCAATGGGCACTGTAAATTGAACATTGTTCGAAACAATATCCCTTGAATGGTTTGAGACTATTTATGTTTTAATTTAATCGAGTGCATCTTTAATGCTAACTTGAGTGAATTGGTATGATGGTTTGAGAAAATAGAAACACAATCTCTCAGGGATGTCTCATGTTTTGGATTAAAAGTCTCAAATGAACCGATATTAATTCAGAACGTATATCAAACTACACTTTTCACTGTTAATATTAGGTAAAGTGAATAAAATGTGACAGATCTGTTATCTTTAGAACATTGAGCTTGAAAGAAACTTGAACTAAACACATAAATAAAAGTTGACATTCCGTTTCGAATTTCTTCATCTTTGTTTCGTGTACCATTAGCACATTCCATTTGTGTGACTTGAAAAGAGCAAGATATATAAAGTGCTGCGTTACAGGTTTTGAACGGTACAGCTATTGAATTGAAACCGTGAGACGAGTGTATGTCTCGCTAGCTGTGTATAATAGGAATGATAAATCATCAATTGAAAATGTATTAGCGAGACATTACAATCCATGGATAATTTATTAATAGATTGCTTAACATGTATTCGTATATGTCGAAACCACTTCAAATTGACATCGGCATTGGTTTTTGGTTCGTGTGTAACTCTAACCACTTTAGGTGCACATTATTGTTAAAGTTTATATACCATTTATTTGGTTCCGTTTTGTCTAATCCTCTTTAGTTTTCAGTAATAGCTTGGGGCCTTAATTGGCAACCAATGCAAGGACATCTTGTGCGCAAGGTTTTCTTTGATCCATTCATAAATATATCACTTAGTGATCAGTAAATATGATCCATTCGAATGCATATGTTTGATCCTTTTGATATTTTTTACATAATATTTTTTGCAATGTTCCGACAAATAATGATTATTATACATATGTTTAGTTTTAATGCAATGACCTTATGTGAAAGCATTTTCTTTTTTACTTCTTATATTTGAATGTTCTATTTTGGTTTCGCATGCAACTGTATATCCTTTAAGAATTAAAGCGGTCAATTATAATTGTAGATCTGTTGCTGTAAAAAGAAACGTAGCTATCTATAGTATTTGTTTGTCAGGAACATGTGTGTTTGTTAGTTGTATTGTAGTAAATATATTTCGTTTTTGGTCACCAGGGAAAGGTTTGTTATGTAGTTAGATATTAGTACCTATCTCATGAAATTGTTGTCCATGAAGGGCAATGGTCGTTTTGTTTCAGTTATGTAGAATTTGCATGATCAGACACGGTGTATTCGTTAGTTATATTCAGTAACTGTCTCTGAAAAGTATTCACCAAGACACGGTTTGACCGTTGGATGGATTTTAGTAACTATCTCTAGTTTTTGTCCACAAAAATAGTGTCTTCATTAGTTGGATTTTAGAAAATATTTGTACATTAAGAAAAGGGGTGTTTTGTAATAGGAGTTTAGTAACTAAGGTACCAAACTTAATATGATAAGATGCGGTGTACGAAACTCAAATCAGAACAACTCAAAATATTAATACTAATATGTTTGTATTTCACATTAAGAATACTGTTGTTGTCAATCACTTTGAATAATAAAATATTGTTTCGGATGACATTGTCTCTTGAATATTTGTAAACCTTAAAGCTGTAGTTCATATCTCGTCATGAATAATCTGTACAATTTCGTTTTCTTGAAATGTCCATTAAAGTGAAATAGAAATATCCATATCAGGTCTCATTATGCACACAAAGTTATAGCTAGGGTTATGTTCAGTACATTAAATGCCTTGTGCGAAACGTAAAAAACATACAAAAGTATTGGGCACAATAGATTGATAATTATCACGGAGGCTGACAGACTTTTAAAAATGCTGTCTCTCTCTTTCTCTCTCTCTCTCTCTCTCTCTCTCTCTCTCTCTCTCTCTCTCTCTTTCTCTGTCTCTGTGCGTGTTCCAGTGTTATTTCAAGAAGATATATGTTATATAATATAATATAACCAGATTTGCTTCTTTGCAATGTGTGAGTTTTTTTCTACATGAAGTATTAAAATTACATGAAGTATTCAAAATTACATTAATTCCATCTCTTTTGCGGAGAATTTTCCACGGAACACGAAGTAAATAAAATGTCTTCAGTAGTCATTGTTTAAAATCGACCAAAATATATACCGTTGAAAGATGTTGGTCCTGCATATTATACTCTGTTCCTGTTTTGCAAATGGAATTCTTTCCTGATGATTTGTCTACAGTGCGACCCATTAAATTCGACTGAATGTCAATCAAGAGGCCAGTATAGAGGGAGGTCATTGAAATATTAAGAAAGGGTTGAACATGGAGTCAAGAATAGAGGCGTCAAATAACAATATAATATGTATTGAATAATCATATTAAGAATAATTTCTAATATATAAATTTCACTGTTTCCAGCATTCATTTACTTACTATGGTTCAAGTCCTATACGTCAACAGGACAAAAATTGTATCTGCAAATGGAATATTCTAAAGCCAAGTTGATCTATGCTGCCGTGTTCAACAAGAATCTATTACTGGAACTTTTTTCATTCCTTTTATACATTCAGGCCCTCTCAAGTGTCATATATTATGATCCATTGTCTCGCCATATTTACGCTGGTGACAAGCATATATACAATTCGGGATACTCAACTCAAGCTACTATGCAATGTAGCATTTTGTATATCAAATCATGGAAAACTTTTACTTCAAGCAATAACTTCCAGCACGACCAACATTAAATGTACAGTCAGTACGAAAGTTAGTTTTACTTTGGACTGTATAATCACATTGCACCAACATGTCCTGAACATACTCAAGGATTCATATCTTTAGCTTATAAGGATTAGATTCAGTTGCAAATATATTTATGTTGATTCCATTAAACCACTTGTGTGTTCTTTATAACTTTCAAGACTTGACTATTGTACGTCAGTTATGTCTGGTTCGTCGCAATATCTACTTCAAGAACATAAAACGTTCAAAACACGGATTTTACGATCATCCTTAGAGTACCATGATCAGTTCAAACTTCACCGCTGTATTGTATCCTACACTGGTTAAGCATTCGATCTAGAAGCAAACATAACATTTATTCTCTATGCTACGTTTCACTGAGGGACTCCTGTCCTACATACATATATGACCTCACCCATGTGTACACACCATAAATATACTTACGTTCCTCTTCTGCAGCCGTATACTCATTATTCCCACTAAGGAAACAATGTCATGTGGACAGCGTTCTTTTGCATATTGGTCCCCAGAAACGTGGAACACATTGCCCGTCGAAATTTGACACAAAGGCACGGTAATCCCTTTCATGGGTACTCTAAAAGCTCACCTTTTCTGACTGCAAGAACAAACATAAAGAACTAATAACTTACTACCTCAACTATGTTCAACATTGTTCTTTTGTTTTCTAGTTCCATTGTCTTTGTTTTGTTCTTGTTTTGTTTTTGTATATCATTATAAATGTTGTTAAGCTCTTTGATATTCTGAAGATAAGGTAATATACAAGGTATTATTTGTTTTTAAACTATCCTTAATGATTGAACAAGGCAGACAATACTTTCACAAGTAATATATAAAAAAGTCCAAACACAAGTTCTCGTGTGAATGTTTCCAGTAATTTCAATAATAGCTGTGATGGTAAACAATATACAGGTGTAAGAACATGATTATTATATAAATAATTTGTAATACATTTCTGGAAAAACAAATGTTCTTGCCAGAGATGAAAATCCTATATAAGAAAGTTCGATTTCCTGATTTTTAGATCAAAAATGATTGGCTATCAAAAAATACAAACCGATTATAATAGAATGATTTATAAAAAAAAGGGCATTCATCTTCAGGGCCACATTATAAGTAGCTCTCCGAGTTATAAATATGTGCCGAAATGAGGAGGTGTGCATATAATTTTCTTAAATGCATCACATCGTATCAAAATCAAGATAGATTATGATTATACCGGCATTGGTACAGTAGTTATTTATTCTCAAATATTTTAATAATGATTTTTATTGCTTATTAAAGCCACAGGTTAAAACACCCTGTCATGGAATGACAAGTTAAAAGTGACGATAGAGAAAGAATATGAACTTTCTCTGCTTTGCCTTAAAATTCTTACGACCAAGCCAACAAGCAGTGTCTTCATCAGAAAAGCAACGATGAGACAGTGACTGAATATTGTTCTAACTCACTGGTCCAGGACCGTAATAATCCAAGTCTTTTCAGATCTGATTAACCAAGTCCTTATTGTAATGACTAAGTTTGATACATGAAATTAGTTAAACCAATGTATCAGACGCTTGGATTTATTCGATTATATTGAAACAAAGAAAAAAGGCAAGAATCGACGCTTAATGCATTGCAATACTTAATTTCCATTGTCTCTAAAGTGCCACTAAACTCACACGATTGAAATTGCACGGTTCGTTTCAGATGTGTTAATGATTAACAATAGAGAAATGTTCAGCTTCAGAGTTCGGGTGAGTGATTCCTAATAAAATATATCAAATATTTAGAGTTTGAAAAATTGATTCTGGACTCAGTATCCATAATATCATGCCATATTATGGTGTAAACATGGGAATCAGCTGAATATATATATATATCTGCTCAGTGCTGTCTATTGCAATGATATGACTGGCAACGGAGCGTACATGGATTGTTTAACCAACACATGTTGTTTTAATGTGTTAGTTGAACAAGTTGAATATAATGCTTTGTATAGATGAGTAAAGAAAGTCGACGATCACTATATGAAAACATCGAAAAAATAATCATAATATTGTCAAGGAATGCAGATAAGCTTACGGCGATGAACAACGTAAGAATCTCACGACGTAA
>JARLTB010000100.1:1892500-1910000 GCA_030141615.1 Unio pictorum
ATGGATGCATACATAGATAAGATGAAATTGTGCTTTTTCAGCCGGCTGTGTAGGGTCGATTGGACTCTTATCTGGAAAAAGATTTTCATTTTGCGTTTATGTCAGTACTTGACCAACCCATTAAGACAGACGGGGTTTATAGCAGATATTGACAAAATATTCATGAAATATGGTATGGGAAGTGTTCTCTTAGACTATGCAGTAAGAGTACAAACCGAAGGTAAACTTGTTTGGAATCGGAATATTATTGATAATATTCAAAACATCGAAGAATTTACCTGTAATACAGATATTGAACTAAGGAGCGATTTAATTCACTTCAGAAACATTCATTTGGACTTAAAACCAAGCAGTATATGGTTTCTTGGACGTAAATTTCCATCTATGTTATGCCCTCTCTCTCTGAAATAGTGAAACTATATATCATGCCTGTTGGAAAAGTTATGATATGTAAACTCTGTGGAAAAGAGACTGACGACAGAGCGAAACATCTTATCTTAGGTTGTGAAAAGTTCTTTGAAGAACGAAACGTCTTCTTTGAGAAGGTGATTGACACTTTAGAGGTGAGAGACGGGGTTCATTTATTTAATCAAGAAGACGATATACTATTGGAGACACTTCTTGAAAGCAGAGTAGATTGCTTGTCGTCTATCGACGATGATGTATGGGATAAACTCATGTTGGTAACGGCAAAAAGCATAACCTCATTTTACAATAAAATGCATGCCCTACTCTCAACCAACATGTCATAACATAACAGCAATAATAAGTAGTTAATCTAAATAAATAAATAAATTAATTTTTTAAAAACAAGCAAAAACAAATATCCTGCTGTTGTCAAATTCCGCAATTTTGATGTATTTCAGATCACGGAGATATAATGTTCTCTGGCTCATATAATATACGAGTGTCACCTTTTGCTATCTTAATTTCTTTGAGAAGGATTTCATGCTGTTCCACATATATATGTATGTATGTATATGTATGTGTGTATATATGTATGTGTAAATATGTGTTTGGGTGTGTATATATATGTATGTGTATGTGTGTACATTTATATGTATGTGTGTGTGAGTGTGTGTATATATGTATGTATGCATAAGCATATATGTCATGTAGAAAGAACTACATTGATAATTACACTGGTATACGTTTCCAATTTGTTTTATTTATATTCTTTTGTGTTGTATTTCATGATTTTGTATTATGCTGAATTTGATTAATCTGATGTAATCTCTATTGAAGAGGAAATAAAGTCAGTCAATCAGTCAGTCAGTCATACATACATACGTACATACATACATACATACATACATACATACATACATACATACATACATACATACATACATACATACATACATACATACATACATACATAAGTTTAGTACGCCACTTAAGTTTCTTTCAAGATACGTGATTTTTTTGGAAATATTTTGTCTTCTTTGTTGTTATCTGTAAATGAAAATAAAAATAATCAACTGATGGATAAATCAAACAACTGCATGACTAATTATGCTGTTTTAATACTTATATATCTACTTTATTCCAAAATCATTCCTCTGATATCAACGCAATGTAATTCTTCTTTTCGTTCAAAATCCGCTTTGTTCTTTGTCAAAAATGTGTACGTAGGAATATCTTTGATTCGAATACATCACATTATATCCAGTTATAAACATTATATTGTATCATTACATACAAACGATAATTAAATGTTCTTCTGACAGATAAAGGATTTAGGCCAAAAGCAATCAACGTCATCAAATTTAAATTGAGTGCCTGCAATTGTCCAGAAGTCACTGCAATCATCATGTCCACCACAGTTATCTGGTTGTCCAGGTTCCCAGTCCATATAAGAAGGAATCTGGCCATTCCACCATTTCCACGTTATTGTCCCATTGGACAGGGTTTTCCTCAGTCCATTCAATGCATATATTAGAGGGCCGGCAGCTGTAATTAGAGTAACTATAGTAATCATTATGTTTCTGTTGTATTCATCAATTAATCATTGGGACCAAAGATAAGGAAAATGATTCTAAACGTTTGAACATTTAATTGTACTTAAACCGTTAAATAGAAGAAACAAAAGTTTAATAATCATATTTAGCAATTACTGAGTTTTATATTTTATTTATCAAATTTTAAGAAATGCCACAAAACAAGACCTATGTATTGTATATTGTATTTATCAAGCTGTTAGAAATGCCACTTAAACATAGCGATATTTTCCGTCTCTAGATCTATATATTATTTCTTGCATTTTACTTTTTAAGTTGCTTTCATCGCTCAAATGTGTGTTTACAACTTAATAGAAAATAATCGTGCAAACTATTGTAGGTGGATTTGAGAACTTCTTACATGTGTCTGTGTGTATTATATTCTGTGTGTTTGAGTATAAGTAGCATGCATACTATAAAGGAACTTGCTGGCCTTGTTAGCCTTTTCCATTATTGATGCAAATATAATTAGAATACACGTACACACGTTATGAGTTATATATTTGAAATAAACTAATTAAACATAATTAAGTTAGAAAGTGTACCATTCAATTTTCTTAAACACACTGAAAAACCTCTTGTTTTTACAATTTGTTACAGCCAATACATCTGCACAGCGTATGTAATATTTATCAAGACAGTGTTTAAAGTTCATCTGAAAATTTAACAGAAGGAACCGAAGACCACAACAGGTGTGAAACAGTAACAAAACAAAACAGTGTTATAAGAAACATTTTTACAAGATACATTTGAGAGCATTAAGAACTTGTACTAATTCCATCTCATTCCTGATAATGATTAGTTTTGCTTCTTCTGCTTCACAGGCATCCATTGCTTCGAGATAAGTTTTAGTTTCTAGATGAATTTTAAAGCAGAGTCCAAGTGTCTTGTTGAATGTATAGTCTCCATCGCACTGCTGTGATTCTAGAATATGTACAATAATAAAACGCAAAATGTGTTACTGTTTTAACACTATTAGGAATATAATCTAACATGTGGAGAGTTTAAAGTCCTCTACTAGCTTTAAAAAAACATCCGTGGTAGTATATGATATTATTACACAGTGCAATTCTATTGAAAAATAAACTATTCGACTTAGATTCAATGATTTGATAAAATCAAACGTTTTCGTTCTGCTTCTTGATGATCCTCAATTTGTTTAATATCGCCCACTAAGATTGTGACAATGAATAACAAAGTAAATAAGGAATGTATGCTGTGAATAGTTTTGAGATAATTCAATATAGCACTAGGTAAGTAAAACACAATTATCAAATTTGTTGGATATTAGATTTCAAAAAGATACAAGTCACGATGATTATGATGTCACTCTCTCTCTCTGTGTGTGTATATATATATATATATATATATATATATATATATATATATATATATATATATATATATATATTTATTTATTTATTTATTTACGCGTTGCATTCGGTTTATAACTACTTAATGATATCAGTTGTTAAAATATTGATGAAGGAGGAAATGTAGATGAATTGTGCTTATGGAATATATAAAATGGTTGCAATTAACCTTCTTGTTTGCTTATGGAATTTAGAGAATGGATGCAATTAACCTGTTGGATTGCTTGTGAAATATAGAGAATTGATGCAAGTAACCTCTTGGTTTGCTTATGGAATATAGAGAATGGATGCAAGTAGCCTGTTGGTTTGCTTATGGAAAGACTGGAAAAGAGATAAAATTTGTGTTGTGTGTGCTAATGGAAATAGTGAGAAAGGATGAGATTTTCTGTATGTGTGTTTATGGAAATATTCATAAAGGATGGAATTTATATGGAGTTTGTTTATTGAAACATTGAGAACAGAATAAATTCACCGTATGTAAATATTGAGGCAGGGTCAAATTTAATTGATCTATTTATGGCATAAATATTGATAAAGGACGAAATTTTTATGTTGTATACTTATGAAGAAAATGAATAAGGATATAATTTACTTGATGAGTGCTTTAATATTAAAGAAGGATGAAATCTACATTCTTTTCTTATGAAATGATTATTCATGACATATTCAAAAATGTTTTGTATATTTATGTATTTTTCGCAGTGATCGATACTAATGAAAAATAGTGGAGTAATAAAGATATCATGCAAAGTTGACAGAAATGACAACATAACAGCTGTTTAATTATTATTTCTACTACTACTACTACTACTACAACTAAGGCTACTATTACTACTACTACTACTAATAATAATAATAAGATTGCAAAATAAGCAAAGTGTTAATGAGCTCGTGTGGAAACTATTTAGTCTGTGGATAGAGTCTCAAGTGAGGGTAAAGTTGGGAAAAGAACATCTTTGCACATGTAAAGACATTAATTTCGGGATGTGTTTATTCTTCAAAGAAAAGTTACTAAGTATTATCATTATCATCATTCACATCTTCATTCACATCATCATCAATATCATCATTATCATCATCATCATCATCATCAACATTAAACAAAATCATTATGATTTAAAACCAGACAAAGACGGTAAGAATGTATTGCCACAGATGATATTTTATATCTTTGAGTTTGATCATACGGAATCGTATTTTAAAAATGGGATAAAATTAGATATTTACAAAACAATAACAATTACCTGGATGATTTTTTAAACATGTTTCCTGTCTTTCTTGTGTCAAATACATGGCATGTCTATAATGTACAAACATCATCTCTTCTGTATAATGTATGAACTAAAGTCATGTCTGATTTGTGTCAATTTTATGACATGTCTATAATGTACAAAGATCATGTCTTATATGTAATGTATAAAATAAAGTGGAATGTGTAGACCGTTTTGCATTAGTAAGGCTTTATGAGCTTCTCTAAAATTCACGTATTTCTATAGTTAACAAGTTATTCAAATCATGTTCGCTGCAAATGGTAATGGGAGATACAGGCATGTCATCATTATTTATTAAAATAAATTTTGAAACTTGACGGTCGACAATAAGTAACAGATTTTGCCAATCATTTCCTTATGTTTTCATTATACTTACTTGTGTAATATGTCCATCCTAATTGCATTGATTGGCCAGAAGGGAGACCACGCTTGTATGACAGGGACCCCAGACATTTCATCAGTGAAGGATGATAGAAGAACGATCTACACGACGGATTCAAATCACATAAACTGGAGCAGTTTAACAGGGAGAAGTTGCCTTCCTTGTCCCACAACAACTGAGATGTGTCTAGGTTATTCTCAAAGTCATGGTCCAGCATCCATTTATTGCTGAAAACACCTTGCGATAGAAAATGTTTACTTACATGAGGCAATATATATTTTATATGTATTCTAATGTAAGGAACAAATTAATAAATCAAACATAAAGAGGGAAAGAAAGAAAATAACAGGGAAAATAAACAAGCAATACGAAAAACACAATCGTTAATTCAATCAATATCGATATAAATCTAACTGCACGGACGTCAACAACAAACATACGTTCCGACATAAATGTATATCTGCATTTATGTATGTATGTATGTATGTATGTATGTATGTATGTATGTATGTATGTATGTATGTATGTATGTATGTATGTATGTATGTATGTATGTATGTATGTATGTATGTATGTATGTATGTATGTATGTATGTATGTGTGTGTGTCTCTGTGTGTGTGTGTGTGCGTGCGTGCGTGCGTGCGTGTGTGCGTAGACAAATAATTCCATTGCAAGCATCTCCTGCCCTTTGTTCTAAATCTATACATCATACATGTATCATTTACAGGATATATGAATGTCCATTGATGTCTTCACGGCAGAGATCTTACCTCCTCCTGACAAAATATAACTAGTTTGCGGTGGCAAAATTATCTGTTTCGAAAGTGCTGAAACTTTAAAATGAATAAAGGTTAACATTAATATTTAGCATGTATAAATGTTTAGAATTCGTGTTTTCGCATTCGATATTTATTAAGTTATCAAGTAACTTTTCATTTAAATCATTACATTACATGCATTGTATGGAATTTATTGCGTGAGGAATTTAGAGAAATGCCTTACATTTTTAAATTAATACACGGTATAACTTGAACATGCTTATTATAACAGTATTGTAATATATTGAATTAAATTAAACTAATATCAATTTAGAGAAAATTACAGTCTTGTTACTTTTGCTAAACAAATTGTTCTAATAGTTACAACACTCTCTTTTAAAATACAACACGTTGATACTGAAGAAAAGATCATCATACGGATATTTGTAAAAGTCGAATTATTCTGATCTGATTAGCATTCGCTATATTATGAACATCAGACACCACTCCTATCGCCTAAGCGTTAGAGCGTCCGCTTCGGATGCTGGAGGTCGCGGAATCTATCCCCAGCCGAGTCATACCAAAACCGTATAAAATGGCAGCCAGAACTGTCTTGCTATGCGCTTATCATTACGAGTTAGTGTTGGGACTTGTCGGCATGGTGACACGATCGAGTGACTGGGTGGGATATCATGCTATATGTCTGTCATGATGTTTCAGTGCTAGACATCACCATAATATGCCACACGACATATATACTAGGGAAATTATTTAGAAATTGTTCAAACCATGTAAAAATGGCAACAGCAACAACACACACGCACAAATGAACATGGGGCAAAGTGAACTAAAGCGTATGAACTGCTGCGATATGAATAAGATAAATATCGTCCCGATTTAGCTTCACCGGTTTTATTAAGGATACAATAAAGTATAGGACACTTCAATAGACTGGCGTAAACTGTGGGCCAAATGTGCAATGTTAGCATAAAAACAAAACTAAAATTACATTGACAGCATATTAATAATAGCACTGATTTAATGTGATCGGATAAGTATAAGTTCATGTCTCTAAATATATATATCGGTATCCAAAATTAAATCTTGATCTACCAAAGAGAGAGAGAGAGAGAGAGAGAGAGAGAGAGAGAGAGAGAGAGAGAGAGAGAGAGAGAGAGAGAGAGAATACATACTCCCCGAAATATAACTAACAATGATGACCAAATCATAGATACGTTTGATTAGGACCTATTCCATTAACAATCCTGGAATCAAAGAGTTGGAGAAATGGAACGTCAGACTTTCTTGATGCGACAGAAGCTGCAGGCAAGGACTATTTATATATATGAGTGACGATAATGGAGCATGGGCAATATGAGATCTAAGTTTCAGCGAATTCGGATGAGTTAATAATGCGTTTCATAGGTACCTAGGTAGAGCGAGCAAATCGATTCACATTATCTATGAAAATATATGAAATACAACGTTGCATGCGAGTTTTAAAGATAACATGGTGAAATTGTAGTTATTTCCCCTAAGAACGTACACTTTACATTGAAACTGTATGATATTGTTTACGTTGTGCCTTGGAATCGAAATTCTACAGCTAACACTAAAAGGTTGCTGGTTATGTACCGCAACTAAATCAACTTCAAAAGCAAGCAAACAGTACATAACCTATTAATAAGGGCCCAGACAGTGCAATAAATTAATTCTTTTTCTGCAGGTATTTATCCCCAGTTTAAATAAATGTAATATGCAAGTGGTAGACTATTGATCAAGTAAGTTTGTTTTTGTATATATATATATATATATATATATATATATATATATATATATATATATATATATATATATATATATATATATATATATATATATATATATATATATATATATATATATATATATATATATATATATATATATATTCAGACACACATACACACACAGAGGCTTTCCAGAGAATCATGATATTCTTGTATTGATATATTTGATTAATGGGTCCTAAAATGTATTAACTATATCTCAACCGTAAGTGTCTTAAATACTCAGTTCTAAAAATAAAATGAACGAATAAGGGAAAATGTGGGAATACCACTGTATACAATTTAGATGTGAATTAAGAATATATATATATATATATATATATATATATATATATATATATATATATATATATATATATATATATATATATATATATATATATATATAGATAATGAATTCAGACACACACACAGTCTTTTCACAGAATCATGATATACTGATCTTGATATATTATATTAATGGGTACTAAAAGTTGTAAACTATATCTCAACCGTAAATGTCTTAAATACTCAAATCTTCCCAAAGAAATGAACGAATAAGGGAAAATGAGAAAGAAATGGGATTGTGACAAGTTAGATGGATGGATGGATGGATATATGGGGATATGTAGCATTGATTGAAAAGTAATCACATCTGGACAAATATTTAACCAAATCGTTCACTTGTAACACTAGATCGTCTTCAAAACAAGTGACGTTTCTAAAACTATGCTTGAAAAACTATTTGGAAAGCCAAAGACCACACAAAGGACGGAAATGTCGAGCTCCTTATATTGGGATCAGTATCGTATTCCTTTCGTAGTACAATATCTTGGACGTGATAGTTTATTAATAAAGAAATAGAAGGAAACGTGAGATGAAAGTATAATGTATCCTGAGAGTAATAAGATAAAAAAGCTTTAAAGAATGTCAACGCAGTTTCTTTTATTGATTTGTAGCTAGCTTTAAAATCTTTTGATTATATAAAATAATTAAACAAATGTCTTTAAAAAAATTCTATTCACAGAGGTCATCTCTTCTGAATCTATAAGAAGCAAAAACGACAGTGGATGCTATGTTTTATCTATTTCTATCTGATATATGCGATGTATTGCTTGGTATTGTGTAATTGGAACATTTATTGAAAATTTGAGTTTAAAACAAGGAGATAGATAACATTGGACTAATTTACTCAGATGTTGTATTAGCCAATTTTTTTCCAATCCGTTTAGAATGGTGTGATTTATTTATTGTATTTGTCGACATTGCAATCAACGGATAATATTAAGAAAATATACTTTATCTGCATATATATTTAACGAACATCAAACAAGCAAAGAACCAACGAATCGTTTGCACTCGGACATTGAGGTCTATACAAACATCTGTTGGAGAAGAAGAATATCGCTTAGTCATCCCTGTCATATTTCAGACAGTATAACTTTCCTGACCAAATAACACTGTTATAAATATCTGAAGAATCAGTGTCATGAAATGCGAAACGAGTTATATTTGATGATAAGTGAAAGCGAAGAAAGCGAAAGGTTGAATAGGTTATTGGAAAAATCATGTATATTTTTATGGCAGAAGATATCTTGAAAAGCGGTAGAAAGATTCCGTAACAATTACGTACCTCAAGTTGGAACCATATACGCAGAATTCTGCGATGAAATCTTATAATAAACAATGAAAATATTATCTCTCATCATCTGTGATAAACAAGACGAATAAATCGGAACTTCATTACCTTCTACCCACAACTTCTATACATTGTCAAAGTACTTTGTCTCGAGTGGTGTTTGGTAAATATGAACGTCGTCATCGCAAATCTATATGTATGATTACACCTGTCCATTCAGTAAAGAATATTGAGATTACAAGGAGAGGATTCGATCGGTGTAACATATTCTTTGTCACCTGAGTCGTGGATTTCCATCAGAACATTTACAGGCATGTTTTAAAAGTTATTTATTGGTCATTAGCATTATATGTTTCGTTTCTGGGTCACATAACTTGCTTTCATTGACTATTAAAAGTTTAGCCTTATTTATCAACGTCATCAGGTTATAGATACGTTGATATTTAACATTTGTTTTGATATTTGTTAATTGTTAATGATCTGTGAACGGAAAGGGAAGCACCCTAATTCTAACTCTTTATTGTTCGTATAAATTGACATACCTGGTCGTATTAGACAATTTACATTTTGGATTATTTTTAAATATTCTCCTTCCTTCCGTTACTTTTTAATATTTCCATGAGGACATGTTCCTAATGTCTGTTTTTTCCACTATGAGGGTTCTTTCCCTCCATATGAAAGCTGTGCGTCCACCAGTCATTCAAAGTTCCGTCGTCAATGTGCAGAGAAAATAGACACGGTAACAGATTACACTGGTTCACAGCCAGTATGCTTCAATATTGTCAACCTTTAATAAATTCAGGTTACTGAGAACGCAAATGATTCTCAAAGTTGCTGAATATCTCTAATTTTAAAGATACGATGTTGAGTATGTACATACGACCAGTGACTTGGGAATGGCGGAAGATAAGTGCGTTATAACTGACGGAAGAAATCTCAATGTAAGCCATACATGACTAAAATACAACTTTGAATATATCAATAAATATATGGCCGGGGTTGTACAGTACTTGATGGGAAAAACAAGGAATGCTGCAATCTGAAAATGGTCTTGAATCATAACGTTATTCCTGCAACTCATGGATGATACAGTCATATATAAGGTGACTTCACTGTGCTCAACAAGGTGCGTTTTATCAACATATTGAAAATAAACCAACAATATCATATCAATTTGAAATTCAGATTCAGGAAACCTTATGGATTTTATAGACGTTTCAAATAATATTAAGACATAACATAATTGCACGTATGGACTAAGATTAAGATTCAAACAATCTTAATGTATTCAAATATGTTTCAGAAGTATTTAACTGTAAATGAGATTCACAAACATCTCTTGGAATACAACTACGATTGAAAGTAATATCATGTAAATGAAAATGTAACCAATCGAAACAACAGTTGGAACAAACATATGCTTATTGACCCTTATACAGTCGTACGATTCATAAACTGATAAACCGCACAATTTCACCAAGTCTTTGGGTTGACCCAAACTCGTATCGGCCACTTGAACCCTATACCGCTACACCACATGTACAGCCATACTTATACACACGGACAGACACCAAACAAAACCTTTGAAGTAGCTATGTTTACATCGGTGGCTCCACCACATATATACAGACACATATATATATATATATATATATATATATATATATATATATATATAGATATATATAGATATATAGATAGATAGATAGCTAACCTAAAAACAATTTGCAATTTAAAGTTCACAAATTTTCAAATCTGCTTTGTAATAAATGAATCATTACACGCTATGACGCACAAACTCATTAAGCTCGCACATCAAATGAAATATAAATGTAACACTCACCCATATGGATGAATAACGCATTGGAGAGAGTACACTTTGACTGGATGCAAAATGACCAGTGAGTCAGTTAACAATTGATATTCCTAAAATCCATATGAGAGTCAATAATTTTCAGGGTAAAATACCAGTGCATATCATGATTATAAAGTCCCTCGTTTCAAGTAATTTCTGGCAAAATGCATGTCAGTTCATTCACCCTAGACAACGTTGTACTCATGTACAACGAAAAATTGTCAAATATTTCAAAGTCATAACCAAGTTACATTTTGCCTAATTCTGTGACAGTAAACATTGCCGATAACTTCTGCTATGTTTGCATCACAAAAGCTCAGTATAACCACTATGGTTAAGAAATTATATCACCATTGTTCTGGCTGACAATTGGAGATCAGGACAAAAGGTGGGAGATATTGCAATACATGCTAAACAAACCGTTGCCAGTGGTTGAACGAGTAAAGGATGTCTATATCTTTAACAGTGCCAAATAGTTGGAGAGTGCCAACATTTCAAATCAGCAATTGTTGCTTCTTCCTGGTGCCTGCGGTTGCTAAGGCGTGTCAAAGAAGCACATGTGGACCGTGCATTATCCAAACATTCAACCCGCTATACCCACATCACCCAGCGGATACGGATTTTCGGTTCTTGAAGCAGCAAAACCATTCTCACATGATTCGTACGTACAGGAGGGAGATGATGAAACTTCACGTCCTAAACCATCAATGAAACATGAACCATATTCATTCCCATTAACCATCTCTGAACCACACATCATAGCACAATGTGAACTGAATTGCAATGCCAGGAATTTACAATTATTCATGGCAGAGCTGTTGGGCTCCAGACTACAGCAGTAGAATCTTCGAGAAGGTGATGTTCGTGCTTCCACGTTCCGTGACCATCAAATGATTCTGCCAACATCAATGGTGTGCTGGCAGCCGTCAACATCGCTCATGCGTGGAGACGGTTCATTAATTCACCGAAGACGAGTCGTAAATAAGATTTTTTCAGCATAATGACAATATTTTGCTATCAATTCTAGTTGGTCGTGTAATCCATATGACGGAAAACTATAAAACATGAAAAAACATTTGAGGTGCATAAGTTATGACGAATATTAGGGCAGGCTTGCGGCCATTTGAAGGTTCTTACTCTGCTGCTTGATCTGCAGACTGGAAACAGTTGACATACTGTTTAGATTTTGGCTGCGAATTGGATAGTCGTGGGAGTGATTTCCACTAGCAGCAGAGAGGGTGGACAGACCAAAATAAGGCCTCTACGAAGACCTAAACTATTTCAAGCAAACCGAAACTATTTCAGTAAAATCCTAAAGGATTTCAACCGAAATTATTTCACAAACAAAGGCTGCTACGGAGACAGAGTCCCCAGACCGGATTTTCATACACGGCGCCGATGGCGCTGCGGAGACAAACTGTTTTGGTAAAATCCTTTAGGATTTCAACCGAATAGTTTATCATTTACGATACGATATCTTCATCTAGGGTCATGCAAGTTGATCGTTACAAATCCATGTGGAATAGTATGAGCGTGACTAAAGAAATTTCTAAAGAGATTATAATCCATATCTCCACAGCACCAGGTCTGGTGAATATTTCGTAGCGTATGAGTGTCAACTCCATTAAATACAGCAAGAATATTACAATTATCCCTGATCACTGTTTGTATTTATGTATATGTCTGAGTGACATATCTCATCAGTATTTGTATGCCTACCTCTGGAAAATATCCTAATGGGATTCTTTTGATTGTCTAACATCACATCATCATATACGACTTAATTGTTAATACTTCCATGAATAACATCAATGCTCGGTGGTTCCTCGATATCGGTTATACATTCAATAATATCCTCATCGATTCTCATTAAAATCCATTTTCATCTCGTAAAATCGCTGATCATCTATACTCTTGGATACCAAATATAGTTTATCCCATTTCATACATCTAGTTATCAAATTAAGTAACAACTGCGTCTTGCCACTTTCAGATGGTCCAATTATAATCATGCGATTAGAGTTTGGTCGCGCTGCATGATGATTAACGGGTTCTAGTGTTTTTGTCGCCGAAAAATAAATTACATTCATGTTATTATAAATAAATTATGGATCTATATTGCGCGAAATGTAAGAAGCGTACTCGCACAAGCGACTTGACAACAATTACAACTAAATATAACAGATCATCACTTGCTGGTAAGTGTGTACAATATGGTACAAAAATATTTAGATTTGCTTGTATGAAATCTGGAGATGTTTAATAAACAAGAGGAGGTGATATTGCCGCAAAATTGATAAAACTTTCCGGGACTCCATGGACAAAATATCCTGGAGAAAAACACCTTCCTTGGTATAGTTATTGTGGACCTGGAACCAGACTCGATATCCGAATCGATGATCAAAACCAAATCCTGACCAGGTGAATATCCAATAAACGATATTGATAATGCATGTCATGCTCATGATGTTGCTTATAAAAGCAGCAATTTGCAACAGAGACATATCGCAGATATGAACTTGATTCATGCGTTAAATTCTATCACTGATAAATCCTTCAAAGAAACATTAGCTTCATGGTTGATACAATCAGCGATGAAAGGTAAATTAACGCTGGGTGCTGGTACTTAATAACAACATGGAATCTATTTATTATTCCCCAAGAGGATACCGGACGGGTAAATAGCAATCAATAAACTAGCTAACGCCGCAAAAGTGATTAATACCACCGCAGCGGATTGGTTATATAAACAGGCGATATGGCAAATTTATCTACCACCGCCTAAACAAATTAACTTCTCGCATCTTGATGTCAGCGTCCCTAATGAAGTTCATCAAGCTGATATATTATTTCTACCGCAAGATACTGTTAATAAACAATCATACAAGTATGCGCTAACCATAGCTGATGTTGCGAGTAGATACAAACAAACAGAACCACTAAAGACAAAGCCATCAGCTGAAGTAGCTTCTGCGTTTGAAAGGATTTATAAGCGAGGTCTTGGACCACAAGGTGATCTACAGTGGCCAAATCTATTACAAGTTGATCCTGCCAGGGAATTTCAGGGTGCAGTGTTATCAACAATGAAGCAGCATAATGTCACCATCAGACGAGGACATACTGCATTACATCGCGATTAGGCAATTGTTGAACGATTTCATCGGAAACTTGCTGAGCGATTATTTGGATATCAATACGCAAAGTAATTTATTCAGGATAAACGATCTCGTGAATGGATCAAGAGATTACCGGGTGTAATTACCACGCTAAATAATGAAATTACTCGAACAATTAATATGAAACCTATTAATGCGATTAAAAAGAAGTATATACCATACAAAAACCACAAAATAATTTTTCAAAACAACAAATACTCGGTAAAGTCACTGTGAGATATTTATATGAACGAGGGGAGCTTGAAGTAGGTACAAAAAGAGCTACTGATCCTATTTGGAGTGTCACTACTCATAAAGTATCTTGCATAACGAGGTCCACAGTTAGACCAGCAATTTATAGATTATATTCAACTGCTCTTCAACGCGGATTTACACGCGAGTAATAAATAGTGATTACCGTGTATACTCAATTACCACCACATGGTCTTAACTAGCACCTCTGCGTCTGTTACAATCAAGACAAGTCAACATTACATTATCTCTAGTATGACCAAGGCTGCTATCTTTTCTGTCTACGGTAAATTGGCGTGGATCTAAATCCGACCAACACCAACACATTATACAATTACAACTCGCGCAGTGATTATGCTGTTGTTGTTGCAGCGTTATTATAAATTCAGCATGAATATCAAAGTTTCTGTTATTGTTTTATACTGCTGTTTATAACCAGCGAGTTTTTTTCTGATTATGTCAACGCTGACAATATCACTTATTGTGGTGTCATTAGCATCAAAAACAACTCTTCGAAGTTGATTTATTCTTCGTACTCGTATGCTGCCAAGTAAACTAAATTCGACCAGTCGATGCGATCATCTACGATCCAAACAATTGTATCGGATACAGTTAATCCCTGCGAAGAATGTATCGTCGCTGCGCATCCTAGCACTCATGGGGAATTTTCAGCACGCAATGCATCTTCGACAACACTGATATCAACCAACACAATATAATTTAACACGAGAATTTGTTTTTCACTTTGTCCGGGAATATCAATTTCAATATTCTGTCTTCGTGTATCCGTAGGCCTATAACACAGCGGTGTTGGAAGTGTTGCGAATTTTTCTTTATGCGTGCTAAATAACTTCATCTGAAGTTTATCTCTGACTATCTTTCTACTTGCCACTATCAAATCGTTTGGTCTCCACACTTCCCAAAAATCATTTAATGGGGTTTCTGAAATTATTGCACCAGCTATTTCACACTGGATTTTATCCGGTTATAATATGATTAATTTCTTAAATTCACATAATTTTTTATCAAGTGATCTATGATCGGTAGTAATTTCTTCATAATAGTCTACAAAATTCTCCAGCCAATCATGTGGAGATAAATCGACTAATGGAGTTGGATGTCTGTGATCGCCACACATTATCACAGTTGTATTCGCTAACAATAGCCAATCGAGAAACATTTGTAAAACATCTAACGACACTGTGCATATCACTTACAAAATAATAATTTCAGGAATATATTTCTCGCCCATTCGATCAGGATTCCATGCGTCACCTTTCCATCGAAAGAAACTGTGATAAGTGCAAGCATTAACTCCTCGCTGTTTCATCTCTCTTGCAAGTCTGTTTGTTGGTGTTAGCACAATCATGTTTGATTTTCCTCGAAATAATTCTATCACACGAGTCGTCTTCCCCGACCCACTACATCCGTTTAAGTAACTAGTTTTATATCTAAATATTGAATCGGAACACAAAGGCACACTAGATAGTTCTGATATCTGATTATTTTTCAAGTAATCGTTGTCAATTGTAACATCTGCTGATTTAGAATAATCACGCACTATTTCTTTTTTTATTCTCCATGATCTCCAACACTCGTCGGAATTTGTAAATTTAGTTACTGCTTCGCTCTGCTTTACATCTATGTAAAATGAATCAGTGGCGACTCTAACTGCGGTGTCAGGAAATGTATTTATCATCGGAAGTAAATTAATAGAAGCATAAGCCAGCATAGACGCCTTTAGATGGCTATTTTGGGGATTATCTCCATCTACGTAAGTAACAATTGTACCCAATTGTGTTCCATCGGACAAGAAAGCGTCTTTACGATTGACATATATACTTCTAGATGTTGTATCTGCGATTATAAAATCATATTCAGCATCATCTCAAATTAATCGTGAAGAATATCACTTGTGATCATATTTTCCACCCTGGGTGAATTTAACAATTATTCGTCTACCGAGATCTTTTGCGTGTTTATTTCGAACTTCAAAGATCACTTTAGACCACTTAACGATATATTCTTTGTCGAGATCAGAAAATTGTATTTTGTTTTCGCTAATTATACTATCTAGACTATCGGGTTGTGGTAACCAAACTTCAGTCTGCGCGCGATATGATATAATTGCTTCACTGTCAGTCAGCGATATCAGCATTTTAGAATCGATCATATACCGTAATAACAATATTGGCATCTAGTGTTTTTCAGATATATGTCTAACAAACCAAACATAACAGCACAGATGAAGTCCTTTAGTGAATTCTAATGATACCACACGAGCGAATTCGATTAGATCAAAATTGGGTAGCGGTCCATTAATTGCTCTCCTTGCCATCTCATGTGTGGGATGCCCAAATCGTTTAAAATATTCAGAACACTCTCCATACCCGAGAAAACTCCCCGGATAACACGCAACCATATCAACCGAAATAACACTTTCGGGGTCTTATTTCGTATTCCATAATCCACCATGACCATATTTCATACAGCTTAATTGCACATCTGAGAGAAATTCAGCTCTTGTTGCTTTCCATAGATTTTTCTTTCTCAACTGATGGTATAGTAAAACACTTTGTTAGTAATTGTTCGTCGTGTTCCGTTGAAAAACCACGAGCTAGTTTTCTCATCTCGTTGTGAAGACATTCAGTACGATATATTTCACCGTTGTGTCTTACAAATTGATCGAATTTACACTCTTCTTCTTTTAAACTGTGATATAACCACACTGACTCAGAATCGTTTCTACTTAACTGATAAATTAAATCAAATAATTTCTCCTCAGAGAGTTCTTCTCCGGAGAACTCCACGGTAGATATTTTTCGGTTCTATCCCGTGGAAATATTGTTACCACGGAGGTCCATGGGTGTGCATTATGGTCAATAATTTTGATTGAAGATCCTCTCGATTTATATTTCGATTCATATAATACTTCTGTTATCGTCGCTTCGGTTATTGGACATTTTAGTATCTTTTCTAGTTCGGCTACATTTTGAATTCTAGCCC
>JARLTB010000100.1:1915000-1922500 GCA_030141615.1 Unio pictorum
AATTTGCCTTGTGTGTGTTTATGGAAATATTCATAAAGGATGGAATTTATATCGTGTGTGATTATTTAAATATTGAGAGAGGATGAAATTGACCCTATGTGCACTTATGTAAATATTCAGAGAGGATCAAATTTGCCGTATGTTTGCTTATGTAAATATTGAGACATGATGAAATTTACAGTAAGTGAGCTTATGTAAATATTGAGACAGGATGAAATTTACCGTATGTTTAATATGTTTTGTGCTTATGAAGAAAATGAGCAAGCATAGTATTTACAAGTTGTTTGCTTTTAATAATTTTAAAGAAGGATGAAATTTTCCTTATGTCGAAATGGAATGATTATTCATGACATGTTCAAAAACGTTTTGTATATTAATGTCTTTTTTGCAGTGATGGAAACTAATGCAAAATATAGGAATAAAATAGATAAGATCCAAAGTTGGCAGAAATGATAACAAATCAGGTATAATAATAATAACAATAATAAAGATAATAATAATGATAATACTAATAATAATAATAATAATAATAATAATAATAATAATAAGAAGAAGAAGAAGAAGAAGAAGAAGAAGAAGAAGAAGAAGAAGAAGAAGAAGAAGAAGAAGAAGAAGAAGAATAGGGCAATGTGTTAATGAGCTCTTGCATAAACTATTTAGACTTTTGATAGAGTTTCCCGTGAACAGTTGGGAAAAAAACATTTTTCACATGTCAAAAGATTAATTTGGGGATTTGTTTCATCTTCGAAGATAAAGTTACTCATCATCATCATCATCATCATCAAATTAAATCAGTATGATTTAAAATCAGACAACGATGCTTAAGATGTATTGTCACAGAAGTCATTAATATCATTGTGTTTGTTCATACGGAATCGTATTTTAAAAATGAAGGTGGTCGTGATTTCAAGCAACCATGACCTAAATGATTTTCGAAACACGAGTACTGTCTGTCTCGTGTGAAATACATATTATGTCTATAATGTTTAAACATCATGTCTTCTATACAATGTATAAACTAAAGTGGAATGTGTAAACCTTTTTGCATCAGTATGAGCTTCTTTAAAATCAAGCATTTTATAGTTAACAAGTTATTGCTATCATGTTTGCTGCAGATGGTGATGGGAGATAAAGGGCAATACATCATTATTTATTACGGGAAGTTTAAAGATTGAAGGTTGACAATAATAAACATATTTTCACAGTCATTTCCTTGTTTTCATTGTACATACTTGTGTAATATTCCCATCCTAGTTGTATTGATTGTCCAGAAATGAGACCACGCTTGTAAGACTTGGACCCCATACATTTCTCCAGAGAAGGACGATAGAAGAACAATCTACAGGACGGATTCGAATTCCATAAAATGCCACAGGTTATCCGGCAGGAGATGCCGTCCTTGTCCCACAACTTAGATGTGTCTAGGTTGTTCTCAAAGTCTTGGTCCTGCAACCATTTATTGCAGAAATCACCTTCCGATAGAAAATGTTTTCTTAAATAAGGAAGTATCTATTTTTAATGTATCTTACTATAAGAAACAAACACATAAATTTAAAAAAGAGAGGAAAAAGAAATAACAGCAAAAATAAATAAACAGTAGGAAAAAAACACAATCGTTCATTCTATCAATATTGATATCAATTTAACTGCACAGACGTCAAGAATAAACATACGTACCGACACACATGTAGACAATTTAGCACGTAATTTTGCATCCACTTCTATCCATCCAATACTTTTTTTGCATGCGTAAGTGACCCTCATGCTACAGCAGGATTTTACAATTGATTGTTCTCTTAAGTGACCTCTTAGATCAATCCAGGGAATGGTCTCTTCACATCTTGAAGATTTTTGGCCAAATATTGAGCCTTTTATTCCGGGGATATTAAAATATTTGAATATCTAAAAGTGGGTTTATTGTGTTTAAAGCAAATCAAACCAATTAAACATTTGGAAACAGGTTTATTCTGAAATTTCAAAGTCCATATCCATAACAGTAAGTCTCATCGTCCTTCTGGTTTCACATTTTTTCCATACGTTTATGATACTTTTTGTATTTTTTGAAGTCAAACAATTTATGAAACATAATTTTCGTCCATTTTTGTCTTGCAGTGAACTTGAATACAAGAAAATTTCAAGCGATCTGATGCGATTATTTCAAATACTGTAAAATCAACAAGGACTGCATTATGCAGATGAAGATACATGTTCCGAAAAATGCATATCTGTGTTAATAGTGAGGAAAAAATATATCAAAGTAATCACTAGCAGATAGACATACTCATGCAAAAATATCAATATATTAGGCTTAGTGCAAACAAATATGAATAGCATAAATAAAACCAATGGATAACAGGAAAGAATGACTATTCAGAGAATAGTTATGACGTACATAAATAAAGTGATGAAACTACAACATATAATAAAAGGCTCATTTTGTTTAAATGCACACACTTGCTTGATGAAGTGTTATATTTTTCAGAGACAGGATGAAATAAAAGTGACATAAATCTAGTTTTTTTTTTGAAAATATAGTACATGTATTAAGTATATAAACCCTTAATTACTTTGAGCCAATAAAAAACAGAACTACAAGACTGATCAGCCAAGTAAAACTATTTAAGAACTATATATATATATATATATATATATATATATATATACTAGATAGATAGATAGATAGATAGATAGATAGATAGATAGATAGATAGATAGATAGATAGATAGATAGATAGATAGATAGATAGATAGATTATAATTGTAACCTATTATTCATAACAAATGTTATTTATTTTGCTGTTTGTTCTGTTTGTTTCAAGTGTTACATACACAGGACAGGTGCAAAATTACCTTGTACACTGTACAGCAAACCTAAATACACGAAAAGCAGTTTATTATAAAACTCGATGTACACAATATACATAGGCGTAAAATCTAAACACATACTTATATTGAGTACAGATGACAATCTCTTGTTTTAAATTATCAGATCGTAATTGAGCACATAAAAATCACTGATCGAGTCGGACATGGAAATGACGATTCCCACTTAAGCCCAGAAGCACTCAAAGAGTTAGGCCTTAGCAATATATCAGTACTGAGCCCCCGGACGCAAGATAATACAATATTAGATTGGAAAATTCATAGATGAAAAGCGTGATCCTTATACACAATTGGCAGTAGAGAATATTCAAAATACAATATTAGAGAGAATTTGACCTATAGAACCTATATTTCATTTTAGGATTACCCATGACGCGTTTGAAGTCCAGTGCGCCTTTTTAACCTTTGCCGTGCAGATGTATGGTGATCGAGGTCACACAACCATACCTCTTGCGTATGTTTCTTGTCCCTGTCGATGCACATCAGCTGTGGCAAGCAGAAAGGTAAACGTTAAAGACCTCGTGTTGCACGATGGACTGGGTGTCCATCAGTTACTTGGTTATTTATCTCACGAAAGATGAACTGTAAAGCTTTACGTGTTTGCATATATGCACACGGTATCATGTCACTTTTCCGGTCCGTAAGGTCATTTCGAAGATAGCGGTTTAAACTATAATTATTAGATCAAAGCAAATGTTTGATCAGTCAGTCGGTCATGACATTAATCGTCGATAATGTGCAGAACCAACGAAACAGTTTTGCATTAGAAAATAGTCTTCCTGATGCAAGCTTGTCGTATTGTTTCCAAATAGTGAAGCATCTTAAAAGGGTGTTATCCCCACGCAATGAATATCCAGAAGATCATTATCTTTATGATTTGGAAAAAAATATTAGAGATGTAAAGACATAAAAGCATACACGATAAAGAAAGTACTAGAGATGTAAAGACATAACAGCATAAAATATAAAGAAATTATTAGAGATGTAAAGACATGAAAGCATACAAGATAAAGAAATTATTAGAGATGTAAAGACCTAAAAGCATACAAGATAAAGAAATTATTAGAGATTTAAAGACATAAAAGCATACAAGATAAAGAAATTATTAGAGATGTAAAGACATAAAAGCATAAAATATAAAGAAATTATTAGAGATGTAAAGACATAAAAGCATACAAGATAAAGAAATTATTAGAGATGTAAAGACATGAAAGCATACAAGATAAAGAAATTATTAACAATGTTAAGACATAAAAGCATACAAAATAAAGAAATTATTAGAGATGTAAAGACATAAAAGCATACAAGATAAAGAAATTATTAGAGATTTAAAGACATAAAAGCATACAAGATAAAGAAATTATTAGAGATGTAAAGACATAAAAGCATACACGATAAAGAAAGTACTAGAGATGTAAAGACATAAAAGCATACAAGATAAAGAAATTATTAGAGATGTAAAGACATAAAAGCATACACGATAAAGAAAGTACTAGAGATGTAAAGACATAAAAGCATACAAGATAAAGAAATTATTAGAGATGTAAAGACATGAAAGCATACAAGATAAAAAGGTCCTGACTTGAGGAAACAAAAAGATTATTTGAGGAAGAGGGGACCGATAAGTAAGTCCAGTGTTTCAACTATAAGTTGGAAGTGTGCAACATATGCTGTAAAACGAGAGGACGAAGAAAAGGTAACATCATACTAGTGTTGAAATAACAAACACCGCTAGTGCATTACTCTGTGTATGGAAGTATTTAAACCCTTTCCATGAATTTAAGTACCATTGAAAATGCAATGTTATTGTGTAAACAGCACAACAATAAAGGTATACGAAATTATGTTTGCTTCTTTGATTAGGATTTTTAACGCAGGTTTAGCAATCTTTCAGTCATATCGCTGCGATGTCTGCAGTGAGGCAGTTTATAGTGATGTCAAGTACTGGGGCATCATGCCGTCGACATGTAGCATGATGTCCCACCTAGTCACCTTATACTGACACCAGGCCGACCAGTCCTAACACTATCCTCTTAATGCTGATCGTCAAGCGAGACAGCTGTTAGTATAATTTTTTTAAGTCTTTGGTATGACTCGGCCGGGGAGCGAACTCACAACTCCCGCTTCTGCGACGGAAGCTCTAACCGCTAGAACACCAGAGCGATAGAAACATACGTATTACCGGGTTGGTCGGTTAGACACAAAATGTAGAAATAAAAGCATTGATAAATGGAATGTCATATGTATCACCAGGTAAATTAAGAACTATAGGAATCAGCCTGGTCAATAATTGTGTATGAGACACATCTTTTAACCGAACTGATCTGACATATGACTATCAAACCAGACAATTGCATTCACTTTCGGGATGCATTTAATATTTCATTTTATTCATTTCATTTCCATTTGTAGCTCAGTTTAATCTTTCGTTTGTTGCTTCTTATTATTGTTATTGTTAATTATTATTATTATTATTATTATTATTATTATTATTATTATTATTATTATTAGTGTTGTTAATATTATTATTGTGAATTATTATTATTATTACTATTATTATTATTATTATTATTATTGGTGTTGTTAACATTATTAATATTGTTTATTATCATTATTATTCTTAGTAGTAGTAATAGTAGTTGTAGTAGTAGTAGTAGTAGTTGTAGTAGTAGTAGTAGATCTTAGTTTATTCAATTGTGTATGTGTTTCCCTTTGAGGGTAGTTGTGATTGCATCTCCTCTATACACACCACTTGTGCATTTATCACCTCGTGAATTTAATTAGGTTGACATCATTCAAATACTCAGTCCATCCCCATAGTGGGCATTTTATTCTAAACGTATTCAACCTTCAAAGCCTTATCCAAACTGTAAAGTAGTTTTAAGGAAAAGTTCTCAATTGCCATAAAATGTAAAAGTTTTCGATTTAAAAAAAAACTGGATTGACTTAAAAACCTTAAATAGTGTCAGATATAGACAAAGAAACAAAAACCATTTTCCTTTGTTTATTTTTTGTGGTTTTAATCAAAATATATACCATGTGAATGGAGAGCAAAGAAGCAATAGATACATAAGCTACCATGAAGACACATTCAAGCGTTTTACCATGACATATGTACACGCATGTCCTTGTCTAATTTATTAGCGATACTGAAAGGACGAACATAACCTTAACAATTTTGTTCATGTTCATAATTCATGAGGTGGATGAAAACAACGATGAAAGACCATTTTCATTTCATTATACATTATTGTATTCCCAACCTGCTATTTGAATTAAAAGCCACTTACGGAGCTATGATCCAATCCATAAAGGTGTTCATTATGTATGGAGCTTCTTGTTTCATTTTTCTCTTTTTCACAGTATGCATTTCATATAGAACGTAAACATAAAATCAGAGATGATTATCTAAATTTGTTACAACAGACTTTTTTAGTAAAATCACTTGATCGTTTCAGTAATTAACTTGATAAATTATTTGTGTTACAATTTTCAAAATAGGACGCTGGGCTTGATGAATGATGAATTCCTCAGGGGTACAACTAATAACACGATTCGACACCACTGTCAATATTTCAAACTGCAAAGTTTGGAAGAAGATTACTACCGTTGTACAAATAGTTCAAAAATAGTTGTACAATTATTTTACAGAGGCAACTATAATGAAACAATTGAATAGCATAGACAAGTTTCAGCATTGACTAAATGGCAGCACACCCATATTTCAGTACTACTACTACTACTACTACTAATAGTTATAATAATAATTATAATTATAATAATGCCAATACAAATAGGGCACATCAACAAAGTGGCAATACTGTCAAGTGGCAACTATTTAACGTTTGGATAATTCACTCATTAATCATTGGGGATAGTACACTTCTACATATATAAAGACAATACATTTCGGATTTATTTCGTCCTCAGTTATACTAAAAGTGAATATCATTATCATCATAAAATTACGTCAGAATGATTTGAAATCATGCATATAAAATATAAAACTATTTTGTTGAAGATGATGTAGTATAGCTGCTCAATTTATCAAAGAAAATCATAGTTTTAAAATTACAATAGAAACAGGTACTCAATGATTGGATTGATTACAAAGCAACAATGATGATATGAATCATTTTCGGAACATGTTGCAATATGTAAAACAAGCTCGTCTTGTCCGTCATTTGCAAAAACGTGGCCTAACTGTTATATGCTGGTTTCTGATTTCTGATAGATTTCTGGTTTATGTGTAAATGGCATAATTCATATCTATTGCATGAAAGGCATGTCCGGTCTACAATGTATAACACCCACATTATCTATCATGTTTAAAAGACGTGTCTTACATGTAAGGTGTAAAAAAAATTTCTTTCTAATATGTGGAAATTAAATGTTTTGTCTATAATGTGTCAATGACATTTCTGGTTTATAATTTTGTAAATGATTTGGTCTGAGGTTGAGTGACTCCGCACCGGCAACATGTTTAACTCGATATTGAGGGGAATATGTAAACCGTTTACATCAAGACAATTCAGCCAGTTTCTACTAAATTTACTCAAAGTATAGTTAACAATGAATGTCATCATATATGTATGCTAGAGATGGGTATGATAGATG